>NJRL01000423.1:149240-185772 GCA_003063815.1 Aphaenogaster rudis
CCGCCACCACCTCCTCCTCCTCCTCCTCCTCCTCCTCCTCCTCCACCTACATATGGACCACCTCCTACGCCTCGACCTCCTCCTCCTCCTACACGCCGCACATATTTACCTCCTCCTCGGCCGCAACCTCCACCTCCACCTCCACGACCTATACGTCCACCTCCTACATATCCTCAAAGACCATCGACACCCGCGCCTACATATTTACCACCGTATGGACAACAAGGAACTATCGCCGGATTATCACCTGCATCAAATGCAGGTGCTCCCTCATTTTCTCCCAGTTCTTCTGCTGGCTTTTTGAACATTCCGTCAACTGATGTGGTAAAGTTGAGCGGACCAGCTGGTGGCTCAAGTTTCGCTTCAAGTTCGGCCAGCGCTAGTGCGTCCAGCGGAACATTCATTGAACAGCAAAACTACCCGAGCCAATCTACCGTCTCCTGCTGCATTCCTGGTGCACCAAGTCCTGCAGGCCCGATTGTGAGTTATCCTTCTTTCACACCAGGATATCCCTCTGTAACACCAGGCTATCCTTCGGTTACCCCGGGATATCCCTCTGTAACACCAGGCTATCCTTCGGTTACCCCGGGATATCCTTCTGTAACACCAAGCTATCCTTCGGTTACCCCGGGATATCCCTCGCCAACACCAGGATATCCTTCGTCTGTGCCTTCACTTCCTTCGCCTACAGCAGGATATCGTTAGTTCTGTCACTGGCTATAAGTTGAATACTCGTGAAGATTATTCGGTATTCATTTCTCATTCATCTACTTTATTCATTTGGTTTAAGTCATCTTCTCCTACATCAAATCGTTGTAGTTTTATATAAGAACCAACGCCAGTATCAATGATATAAAATAGGTGGTATCTACTACCACTTGTCATTTGTAATACATATCTATCATCATTAGATTAACAATAAGTTATGCTCATGAAATTTAAGAAACTTGTTTGTAGTTTATCACCAATTGAGATGAAAATATCTTGGCAGTATTCAATGAAGACATAAAACGAGAGATTTTTATACGTTCTACCCCTAGTTTGATTATAGTTCTGAAACATATAAGTTATCTACTCTTTACATTTAAAACGTGACAAGTGTACATTCAGAGCTTTGACAGAAAACCAAAATGTTGAAAGTGTGTAATTGAAATGTGCATTATGTAATAATTTCAATACCTGTTTTCGTAGAATTTACTGTATTAATTAAGTAATTTAATAATTTTACACGGGGAAATCTTAATAGATTTAAGTCTAAAGAGAAAGTCTTTATGTGAAACAAATCAGTTATATTTAAACATATCTTTACAATCGACAAAAAGTCAGTAGATCTATAATAAATATATATATATATGTATATATATATACATTATACAAGCATAATGTTTCTTTCTCGTTGTAGCAAATAAAGTAAATCAGTGGCCTTTAAGAAAACTTCCTCTCATTTTAACAATAAGTTAATTGAAAATACTCACATGAATTTGTGTGACTAACGTTATTAAACATTGTAATTTTTCAATCACATACAATTTGTTTCCTCGAAAATTAAATTATCTTAAAATCACTTGCGTAAAACAAATGACATCTCATCTGCAACGATTTAATAAATACATTTCAGAGATATTTTTAAGATAGTCCGTCACAATTTTCTATAAACATCTAACAAGCATTAATCATCTTAAATATATCCCACAGTTATTCGCCGATTATATGCGGATCATCTCGCGATCATATCTCACTATGCGAGGAGAAGATCGGAATAAGTTTCATCTCGTGCTGTAATCGATCTACTTATAGGAACGATCGGCAGCGATCGGTTTCTTATTCGGTAAAAAACTACAAATCAACGTGAGATTAGACTATAAGGTGCGACACATCGGCAGTGTAGGCGGCGGGCGACAATCGGATGTCGTCGGAGCGGGAGATCGGCCGTTGTCTCAGGTCACTGTCACCAGGCCAGGCTCGACCTGGGCTGCGCGAGCCCACGTTCGACCTGGCGACCGTGTCGACCGCCAAGCTCACCGTCGCGGGATCGTTCAGGCCGTTGCTCTGGATTCTCCGCTGCGTGACTATCGATGCCCGCAGAGTCTTCCGTTTCTGCACGCGAAATAATAGAATACAATAGTCTACGGCAAAAGTGTACGAGATACGTGGTCTACGGCCGGTATTCATAATCCGTTTTTATTTCAAGACTGTCTTGAGTAATGTTTTAAGATGTTAATATGGTTTTGTGATTGGTTTTACGACTGGGAGCGCTGAAGTCTCACGAAGAAAGGACTACAAATATCTCAAAAGTAGATTTTGAGGATTTCTTTAAGGATCCCAGCAAACACAAAGTAACAGTTATATAACTGTTACTTTGTGTTTGCTGGGATAACTTTAAGAAATTCCTTAATAAATAGTAACTTCGAAGTGTAATGAGAACTCCTGTCTCTTATACACATCTAGATGTGTATAAGAGACAGATTCCATCCAACTTCAGGTGTGTTTATTGTTTTACTTCAAATTTTATTTCGTAGTCCGTTTTTATTTCAAGACTGTCTTGAGTAATGTTTTAAGATGTTAATATGGTTTTGTGATTGGTTTTACGACTGGGAGCGCTGAAGTCTCACGAAGAAAGGACTACAAATATCTCAAAAGTAGATTTTGAGGATTTCTTTAAGGATCCCAGCAAACACAAAGTAACAGTTATATAACTGTTACTTTGTGTTTGCTGGGATAACTTTAAGAAATTCCTTAATAAATAGTAACTTCGAAGTGTAATGAGAACTCCTGATCTGAGAACTTTGATTGTAGTAACTTAATTACTTCGATTAATTTGATGTAATTTATTTAAGTCCTCTTTAAATTAATTTAATTAAATTACCTCAATCATTCCTCGCCACTTGTCGGCCGCGTGTCTCGCTAGTTCCATCTTCCTCTGCTTACGTATCTGGTGTTTCTTGTATGCCATTTCGATTATAATTAGAGCGACCCCGCCGCCGATACCGACGCCGACGACGATGAACACCCCCGCCATGTTTTCCAAGCCGAGGGTGTTCGGCATTTTTTCAAATTGCTCGCATTGTTGCACGTTGCCGTGCAAGATCCAAAGATTGTCGAGGCTCTCCATGAAACCACCTGCGAAAGATGTTACCAGGGATTAATGTTTATTTAAATTAATGTCATTAAATGCTTAACATTAAATTAAACTAGATATATTCCTCAATTTTTAACGTTTCAGATTAACAGTTCGTAATTGTATAACAAGGATCATAATTAACAGAAGTAACAAATCTTGACTTATGAAAAATAAATGGAAATGTATGAAGGGCGTTGCATCGAGTTGTTGCACACTCACTTTCGTGGAAGTCTAAGATCGCCAATGTCACAGCGTCTGCCCAAGGCGATCCTTTTTGCAAACCGATTCCGTAACCCGAACGGCCGAATAGTTCACCAGCCGTCACCAATTCGCAATCTTGAGCCGCTTCGAATTCCAGTCGCGAGCTATCCCAGATGAACGCCATTAACTTCCTGGGGAGAAAAGAGCAATGTGATCACGTAATCATGTGACAAGATATATTAAATCGCGGCACGATTATTAATATTGATAAAGATATTTAAGCGACAGTTAAATAATTAAATAGTTGTAATTATTAGATTACACGTTAGATCGTACCTTGATTATTTTATGCAACATACGAGGTTCAAGATGTTTGAAGCGTAACGAGACTTTAAGAATAGATAATATGCATTAATATGCATTTAATAATTTAATAATCCAAGGCTTTCGACTTGAGCGGAGGATTAACGACCCCAAAAATCGAAGTGTCTATGCTCACCCAATTTTAATGTCGCGAATCGCATCTTCGGCAGTGTCATAGTTATTCGCCTCCATCGTACGGTACATATTGGACAATTCTACCTGGCGTCTGAAATACATGTCCACGGCGGATCCCTTCACCGTCGCGCACGTCAAATTCTCCATCGTGTTTCTGAGCTTTACAAACAAACGTCGCAAGTATTCATATCGAACCTCATTGCATTCGTTTCCGGTACGTCATTTTCGGCAAGTAACATTTAATAGTTCTTACTCGAGCGTCATTGATGCCGGTGAGTTTAGTTTTTGGTCGTTCCAAAACGAGGAACGCCGCCAAATTGGCAGTGTACGATGCGACGATGATCATGGCGAATCCGGCCCACACCATTCCCAGCACACGTGCGGAAAAACTCCGTGGGGTACCTACAGAATTTAATTGACAATAAAAAATTTGATCAACAGTTAAATGACAAGCGATAGATCTAGGTATAATACATGAGGGCCAATTTAAAGAGACTCTTCGACTTGGACTTTAAATTTTAAATAATTTTTTCTTTTCTAGCACTCCCTCCAAGTACGATGGCCCGATCAAATGAAAAGGGGATGAAAGAGTGATACTTTACCCTCTCCTATACCGCTGTTCAATAATACACCCCAAGCGAACCAGATAGCACTTGATAAATTGAGAGCGTCTTCCTCGGTGCCGTCGGTGTTGGCTAGTTTGAATCTGCCGAAGGGTGAAAATCGATCGAGCAGGTACAAAACCAACGCCACTACGTGCACCGATACCATCACGAGGATCCAAAGCGTGTTGCTGAACGGTTGTAAGAAAGAGACTAGAGTAGACGATCTAGATGGCTGAACACAGAAAAATATGCATATTGATTTATACATAAAATATACCATCTTTATTTTATACAGTTCCGGAATTACGGAGAGGCACGTACCTTCTTCTCAAGGATAGTGATGCCCTGATATTTGAACGGCTTGCTGAACTCGATGAACTCGGCACGTTCAGGATTGATCGTTAACGGTGCGACGATCATATCCGCCCGTTCGTTGACTATCTCGCCAATAAGACCCGTCCATTCTTTCTTCCCTCCGACTTTTGATATACCAAAACGCGAGGAAGGAGCAAGAAAAAACGCAAGGTACAGATTTGAATTATTAATTCTTTGATGCCTAAGAATTAATTTGGAAACTAAATAGGATTCATATGGGCTCGTTGGATACTTACAATATTTTTTCTTAAAAAATTTACTTTACATTTATATATAATACAATAATTCAGTTGCTTACCTGAAGTGTTTTTGATCACGTAGCTGCCAAACTGGCCATCTGGCGATAGAGCTAAGCTGTACGTGAAGTTAATTGCTTTCGACAGCTCCTTTAATAAATCCACGCAGTATCCTTTGCAACAAAACATTTGTTTATCTGTTGGAAAGAAAAAACGAATTACATTTTATATCTTCTAGTCTCGAACATCATGATTGAAAAATTGGTGCACATTGACCTCTAATCTTTCTTTCCATGTGTTCCAACAGAAAATTAATAATTTTACCCAAGCTGATAAAATAGCACAGGTATTATTTGATAATCAGAATTAGGTTGAAGTCAAGCCTTTACTGTCCTGTTGACTAGTAACAACGCACCGTCCGTGATGTTGAAGTGTGGACACGCGATCTCCTCAGGCAGACACTTGGTCTCAGTATCGGGCAGTTCGCGAACATAAACGAATGGCTTCTCCTCGATCGTCAGCACTTTCAGGTGTGTGGGTATCATGAAGCCCTCGGGTTTGATCTTTAAACGACCCGGCCATATGATGTTGGATTCATTCACCCGCAGTTTCATCTTGGTACCATTCTACCCAGCAACAAAGAAACATTACGTTCGAAATTGTTCTGTGACTTAACGCAAGGACCTGATAACGTTCGTCTAATTGTAAATACCGCTCACTGATCCTCTCGCTTATTTCGAATTGTCTACTCACAGCGGGATAAAAGTACTGGCCAACGGACACCTGCGTCTTGTTGGTATCCAAACCTGTGTACTGGATGTTGATTATATTGTACTCGGCGAATATGCGGTCCCCGTTATCATCAAATGCCACTCGACCTGTCGAACCGTGCGGTAATACTTGCTTGCGAATATACCTGAAGAAATAGTAACAAAGGGTAAAGGCGATGCTATGGAACTTCTGCTGCTACCAAAGAGCCGAAGCATCGTAAAAAAAAGTTCTGAATTTCTTGGAAAATTAGGTATGAGAGATGATAATGTGATCGTACTGGAAAAGACTCTTGCCAGTTTCCCATATGGAACCGGAATCGCTGCAGTCTTTCGGCGCCTCGGTGATCTTCTCCGTCTGATTCATCGCTCGCAACGCGGACACGAGGACGTATCTAAACAATTGAAATGAAAGCAGAGAATGAACGCAGGGAAGACAAGCTTTCAATAAACCATTCGAAATTTCTTTGAGGTAAGACCCGATAACTCATAAAAGAAATTTGATCGTTGAAAGAAAGATCTTTGATCAAAGAAAGATCTTTGATCGTTAATTATTCGTATAATATTTAAATAAATTTAGAAAAGAATCGATTCCAGATAAACTAAAGGTAGATGTGTAACGTGATGGAAATTGGATCGAACGGTAGTTATACTGACAGGCTGTCGGATATATGCGATTTTTCCTGGGTAGCATTGATCAGCTTCAACCCCAGCAAGCCATCCGGCGCGTTCGACGCGTCCAATGCCTGCTCGGTGACGATCCACACGTAACCGGCGCCGGTCATGTTCAGATTGGCAGCATCGTTGAAGATCACTTCTGCGTCTTTCTTCCTGTTACGCGTCCAAAAAAGTTCTTTTAAATATCTCAGCAACCGAGATCCACATGTAAGATTGATGTTAAATGATCGAAAATTTAAATATTGTAAGATAACATTATTACATATTAGGCGGTTATAGATAATTGTTTCTTATATTTATTATTTTAGAATAGAAATTTATACTTTACTCTTCGACATTTTTTATTTTATTTTGCCACCCCTGGTGAAAATTTTTCTCATAATTTTTATACAAATTGGAACACTTTTCAGAAATACTGAGAAAATGTACATCTTTTTTAGAATTTTTCATATATGTGGTTTCTGAAATATTCTATGATTCGTATAAAAAAATCTAAGAAATTTTATTTAAAGTTATAAAGTTATACAGAAATTCAGAAAAATTGTGAAATTTACATAAAAATTCTGAAAAATTATATGAAAAATTTTATAACCCTGATGAAAATTTTTCTTATAATTTTTCAGAATTTTTCAGAATTTCTGTATAATTTTATAACTTTATAGAAAATTTCTCAGATTTTTTTATACGAATCTTATAGAATATTTCAGAATCCACATATATGAAAAATTCTAAGAAAAGATGTACATTTTCTCAATATTTTTGAAAAGTGTTTCAATTCGTATGAAAATTATGAGAAAAATTTTCACCAGGGACAATTCTCGACATTCGTAAATATCGACGGATACTTACGAGGCGTACATGAGGCAGACTCTCGCCTGTGCGCTTTTCATCTCCCTCAATTGCTCCTCGAAATTGTGTAATCCTGGTTCGAACTCAATGACTAATTCAACCTGAAATAGTGATCTATTAACAGGAAAATTTTCTTATTTACTTATATGATGTAGTAATATTACGTAACTATCGAGGAAATTACATAACTATTGATAAAATGTAAAAGCTTTATAAATTATAGTATCATTAATAGTTAAAGTATATCGTAAAATTAACATAATGATATTAATAATGCAGTAAAAGGTAAACTAATATGCAACATACGTGCACTTTGATCTCAACATCATCTTCCAAATTCTGCGATGTCGTCTGGAAACGTCCGAGGAGCGCGCGGCCGTCCGTGTCAGAACTATGGATGAAAATGATCTTCATGTAGTTGAAGTGCTTCAGCAGTTCTACCCAGACATCCGCTTGATGGGAATACGGCGGTACAGTGCGCAAAAATGAGACATGGATGTTCTGGAAAGACGTTACCATTTAGTTACAGCGGCATCGTCAATCAAACGTGATTATACATCGTGGGACCAATCGCTTTTTATTTGGATAATATAAAAGTATCTCGTACTTTATCCGAGAAGGCGGAGTCCCTGGACGATATACCGATTACGGGTATGTGATAAAAACCGCTCGTATAGGAAACCGCTGCCGGTGACAGGTCGCCTGTAAGCGGATGCGACACCACCACCGCATACACCTGTTCGGCTATCAGAGATCTGCAGACACTCAATGCGGTTCTGATAGGGTTGGAGTCCATCTCGATTACCGTATGCTTGTATGTCACCCCTTTATTGACGTATTGGAAATCGAAATTGAGATGCTGAAATTGAGGCATATATATAACATATTGAATATATATATTATATAATATACAAGCATTTTGTAACACATGGAGAATTTTCTGTAGAGATAAATTTAACAATTCTTACAAGTCAAGTTATAATATATATATAATATTATCACACGCTATTATTGTAAAAAATTATCATTATTAATCTTACGTCGATCGTTTTTTCGAAGTGCTCTTTGCTGTCAACATTGGAGAGGACGCCGCCGATCTTGAAGAATTTTGGATTGTTATGGTTCATCGTCCTGGCGAGGACGAGTCCTAAATGCGGTGCATTGTGCAAGATAATGAAGATGAGTGACAGCACAGTCTTCACGCGTAATCTCGTCATTATGCAGCCACCCTGTAAACAAATCTTCACGATAAATCAACGAGTTACATATTTTTTTGACAATTGAAACTAGGAGTTTGTTCATGAGTTAAATAAGGTGAAATAATTTACAGTAATATATATATATATTTTTTTAAATTCAATACATTTATAAATATAATATGCCTTAATTATATAAAATATTTAAGAATTGGTTTTTATTTTTCAAGTATAGTAAATTACAATATCACTTATTACAATTTATAATCTTAGATGTTTTCGATATTAGACGCTAGATTCCATTTTAAAAAATGAGTTTTGTGGAGAGTCTGTCTGTATTATTGTAAATTACACTTTTGCTGGACCTCATTTATTGTTAAGGATTAAACAAGTAACTAGGTCATTGACGAGTTCGTATCCTTTCATAGAGTAAACAGCCTCCGCCCTTTTCCAACAAAAGTTTTTGTCGCAATGTTAAACAAAACACTGTTTCAACTCGTGCTTTTCTAAGTGTTTTGTTCGATACATGTTTGATTTAAAATTGATGTATCTTATAAATATAATATGACTTAACTTATATATTTATTTCCGTGCATTGTACAAATACTCATTTAGAAATAATAATCACTATTGTTATCGAAAATTTCACTTTAGTCGTGATTCAAGCATCTAAAAAGGAAACTTAAGCAGCTTACTCACGTATGATTTCTGACGTTTTATTGTACTCTATTTTAGGTATCTCGTCCGATTCTCTGGAGCGAGACGGATCTACAAGGATCCACTCGGAATATACTATTTATTACATGTCAAAACCGGTCCACGCCCGAGGGAAGCGCACCTTGGAACAGCCCAAGCGCTAATGCCGTGCCTCGAGATAGAGCGCGAGCGCAGGGGATGTAGTCGGAGATTTGGCATTGATCCAGTTGGATGCTGCGCGTAGAAGTTACCCCCGCCACAGGGTTCGATCGAGAAATCGCCAAATTCAAACAGTGTTATGTCACTGCGATAACATGTTTCAACATTTATTATCAGTATCGTTGCTTTCATTACTATTATTATTCTAAAAGCTTCCCGTTTACTGTACAAAGTCTTATAAGCAGTTTTAAGAAAAAGAATTATTTTGAGAGATAAATTAATTAAATAAATTGATTCTTTTTCGATAAAATTATCAAACAATGTTGAACAATAACTAGATTAAATAATAATAAACAATCAACGACATATCATAAATATTTTTTAAAATCTTATATATCCACATGTATAATAAAATTATATCTAAATGCAGCAATTCGCGAAACGATTATCCCTGTGCAAACTTCTTCCACAATTGCTGTTACCAGGTAATTACGGCAATCGAGGGCGAACAGTGCACGCTAGATGACGTAATGACAAGCGAAGGCCGGTATCTGGGAGACAATCAGCTAAACCGCAATGCGAAGCGCTTTATAATGAGATTTTGGATGCAACATTTTGTGAGTGATTAACAATTTATTTTAGGAAATTCTAGGCTTATTGAAATATTAAATGACAAATGTTTGACGAGAGTATATGTAAATATTTTGCGATTTTTGATGTGAAAATCACTGACAATCGCGATCTTTGCCTCGACAAAATACTTATTATATCTCTATAAACAATGTAAGTTGTTCATTCGACTAGAACGATGTTTTATAACTACGTTGTAAAACATTGTTCCAATTTTCAGGAATATTTCTATACAACAAATATCTTCTGATAATAAAACATTAAAAGTGACGCGATTTTTTTACAAAAATACTTTTACTTGTCAAAACAACATTCTTTTTCTCCAAACAATTACGATTTATCCAGTTGCCAACATTTCATACAAAGTCAAAAGTTCCAAAGTAGAAATTTGCTATATCCTCTTTTATCATAAAGTTTTAAATTTCTGGTGGGGAAATAGAAATATGTATTTCTAGATGTAGAGATATATGAATGTAAAATCAGTTTTGATAATCTAAGCAATTTCCATTTTTTCAATGCAATCTGACCTCGTTCAAATGTCAAATCTTTACGCAACCCATTTCCAGCGTACTGACTCGATTTTCTTTTCTCTCAAAGAAAGCTTCTCATATTTTTGCGTGGATTATATCAGGTACAGTGTAAATTTATATTTCATTTAAATATATATTTAAGCATTTTATTTTTTTCTGAATAATCAGGTTTCCAATTGCCAACATTTTTGTTGTTAATGTTCTCTGTACAAAGTGTTGAACGTAGCGACCCGTTCTCTCTCTCTTTCATCAGAAAACTTCGTACAATTCCATATTCATGTAACCCAGTTCGGCTCGTTCAAAATATGATGGCTCCTGTCTCGCGTTTGTCACACGCGTGGTTTTTCCGCTGTCAGTACGTTCGCACGTGGGTCGCGGGTGATTTCCGCGAAGATGCCTTTGCGCGTCAGCGTCACCGATGTATCGATCCCACTGTAAATTTCCAGTTAGTAGCAACCCTCCACCAGTCTGCGTGCGCACCCCACTCGTGTTCACCGAGAGAATCCCTCAGTCAGTCTACATTACAAAGTCGGGAGAAGTACTTTGGCAGCCAGACAAGAAGATCGTCGGCCGTTGACATTTCTATTCCTCGAGGTCATCAAGTTTCCGTCAGGCTCCGTCCTTGAAGACCAAATCAAGAGGCACCGAGGCCCTCCTCACCGAGGGGCTTGCGGTACAATCAAAGGGAAAGAAAGACACAAAGGTTGCACGATCGTAACAGCGCCCCTACCGACAGGTAGACATCGTGTCCAGGTAGAGACAGACTCCGTTCTCCAGTAAGTGGAGGAGCAGGCGAGGGTGGAATACCAGGCGGTGGACAGAGAGCGAGGAGAGAGCTCGAGGATCCGCCGGACGACCAGAGAGACCGATCGAATAAACCACGCGCGACCAACCAAGCAACACAATCCAATGTATTACGGTCCCCCCGGTTCCGCCGAGGAAGCCGCCGAGGATACCGCCGAGGAAACATGTCGCTACCACGGGAATGGAGCTTTCAGGACGCGTGTCGGGCGTCGGGCCTATTGGCCGACGTCGACGTCGGCGTCCCTACGGCAGCGTCCCAGGAGATGGCAGCCGTCACCGGCAGCAATCTCATCGACGAGAATATGAATGATCAGCCGGCGACTCAGCTGGGCTCGCTGTTCTCCATTCACTCGGCGCCGGTGTTCGACCTGAGCGGCGTCGCCTCCGGGGCGCCTTCGCCGAAGCGGCCGGCGTCCCTGGCAGTGCAGGCGACGGCGACGTCGACGCCGATCGTACCGCCGCACCTCCAGAGCCCCGAGGGCACCGTCGCCGAGGACGAGGACAACGACAACCTGCTGACGATATCCAGCCTCACTGCCCGGCCGCTCATCGCCAAATCGAGGGAGCTCAGGTCGGTGTCGGAGTGAATATTGTCGGGGGTGTATTAACCAGGTATCGGGAAGACAAGCGCCGATCGTGCACGTGCTTGCTTGTGCGACAATCGTTTAATCCTTCCTTATTTATTGCGCTTGTTATCGCAGTACTAAACTATTGCATGCAAAACGTGTCGTTTCCGTCAACAATTTTCAGGTGATTTGCGAGTAGTTGAACAAATTTTAGTAAATCTTATTTTATAAATCTAACGTAATTGGGAGGAAGACGCCAAACATTTTGTATTTAATTTATAAAAGAAATAATATATATTTTTATTAATTCAAATAAATGTATTTGTTATTTAATGAATACAGTATATGTGTGTATTAGAAAACTCTATAAAATGAACATAAAGTAGTAGGTAACTTATAAATTTATAAACGAATTCTGAATCATGGTTGGCATCTTACCCCATTTGCAATCTTCCCCCCAATTACCTTATATAAAAGCGGATAAATGTAAATAATCGCAAACATACATTTAACTTTAGTTCGCGCACGTAAAACTTTCCCAAGGAGAACAGAAAAGTCAAAATAATGTCAATTTGACATCATATTGACCAAATTTATGTCACTTTTTAGTCATGATTGTTGAAATCTCGATCTAAAAATAAAAAAAACATAATAAAAAAGGAGTCAATATAAAGTCATTTTTAAGTCATCTGAGATCGAAATTTCAATCTAGACAAAAAAATGACATAAATTTGGTCGATATGATGTCAAATTGACATTATTTTGACTTTTCTGTTCTTGGGTTGTATGCTATGTATATCCATTTACGTTAATGATTTTTCCCACGTGTGAAATTTATATTACGGATTGTTTCTCTGTTTTGTAAACGAGAACTGTTATTACAATCTTTCTTTGAACCTTTCCCAGTACCTGCAGTTTTCAAATATGTCAAGATTTTTCAAAAAAAAAATTTTGAAATTGTTGAATTTCGATGAGATTTATTGTGTAGGGTAGTTTCGCGTTTCGCGATTATTCGTTCGGATAACGGCTCTAATGCTGATCTAGATCCGCCAGGTATGCGGCCCCAAAAAGGAGAAAGTCCCGGCAGAGGAACGAGAGCAGGAAACCCCGGAACACCACGTACGTCCCTCTGGACGGCGGTTACGGCTGGGTGGTGGTGTTCGGCGCCTTCTTCGTGCAGTTCTGGGTGGCCGGGTTGGTCAAGTCCTACGGCGTGCTCTACGTCGAGGTCATGGAGACCTTCAAGGACTCATCCGCCTCGGTCGCGTCCTGGATACCAGCGATTCTGACGTGCCTATGTCTAGCGCTTGGTGAGTCATCGTCGTCGTTCGCGACCTCCGTTTCTCAGGGAGAGACGGCAAGAGTCGCCGATGACTTTTTTCGTCCGCTGACCTTGTTCGTCTGCGTACACGTCGATATAACGTTTTATCGAGCCGCGCTAAATCGATATTTCGTTTCGCAGCTCCGGTGACGAGTATGCTCTGCCAGAAGTACAGCTGTCGAACGGTGGTTTTCGTGGGAGGACTTTTCTGCGCTCTAGGACTTACAACTAGTTACTTCGCCACGCGATTGATACACCTCTTTTTTACATTTGGAGTGCTGACAGGTTTGCTGAATTTCAATCTTGCCTAATTGCCACTCGGTCAATCCCCCTCATCTTACGTTACGTTTTGCACCGTCGCAAATTGCAGTTTCAATGTCATATTTTACTGAGGGACCAGTGAAGTGAAGAGTGTCCTTGCAGGTATCGGCGGTGGCTTGTCGACGACGCCAGGTATAATCCTGGTCTCGCAATACTTCGATAAGCATCGCGCCCTGGCAAACGGGATCTGCGTGTCCGGCACTGCCGCGGGTAGTTTCGTATTCCCGCTTCTGATCGAATTTCTGGTGAAGGACTTCGGCTTTCACGGCACGATATTGCTATTAGGCGGTTGCATGCTGCACGTATGTGTCAGTGCGACGCTGTACCGACCACTGGATGAAAACTATGCCCCTGAGGAAGACGTCTCGGTGGAGAAGATCGAGAAGGAACTGATACAGAAAGAACAAGTATATAGTCGATTTCTCAACTCATATATGTTATAAATCTACTATTGATATTAATATTTATTATGTACATGCGCAGATCATTTATAATTATATTTTTCATATAAAAAATTGCAAACGTCCTACTTTTCCCATTCTGTTTCCCACTCATAAAGATAGATATACAATCTATCATATCGGCTAATTAATCAATATTGGCTGTAATAAATTGATGACGATTTATAATTCATCGGCTATCTTTCCACAGGATCAAGAAAAGTCAAAGCAACAAAAATTGGAACTACTATTCGCCAATGATCCAACTGCCCGACACAACATGCTGAACGAGCTGTTCCATCAAAACAGCGGTGTGGTAGCGGTCGAGCTGACCGATAGTGACGAGGAAAAGGATGTGATGGGCGAGGGTCTCCGTATGAAGCCCATCTCCAAGATCCGTAGTTCCAGTATTCTACACAGTGTGGAGGATTTGTCGACGGACTCGACGTGCGTGTACAAGGCTAGGTCGTCACTCAGATCATTAAAATCATCCGCGACAGCGGCTCCGCCGGAACAGCAGCAACAACAGCCGCCGCCGTCACCGCCGAACAGGATACCGTCCCTGACAGCATCCACGGAATCTAAGATCACGTTCATGCAGAGACTGGCGATCTATATCGACCTGTCGCTGCTGAAGAATCCGCAGTTCATCATGATGTGCATCTCCGTCAGCCTGATGTCCACCGGCAGCCCGTACATGCTGTACTACCTGCCGGCGTACGTCCACGCCGCCGGTTACACCAAATCGGAGGCCGGCTACCTGGTGGCCATCTCCGCCGTTCTCGATTTGTGCGGCAGGCTCGGCCTTGGCTGGCTCTCGGATCTCAAGCTGTTCGATCGGCGGAAAGGGTATATCGGCAGGTGAGCGAGCTTTTAATCACGTGTGACAGTCTCGACCTGAAATTTTAGAATCCGTTAGGAAATATTTTGGGATCCTGAGAAATATTTTGGGATCCTGAGAAATATTCTGGGATACCATCATAGTCTGCATATTTAATGAACGAACAATTAATTATCCGATGCGATATCCGCTTTAAATATCCTCAGGCGGATTCTTTCGCGCTAGGGGCGACGAAACGAAAGTATAATTCGGAGGTGGCCAAACGGTGCCAACGGTCGATCGCGTGACACCGTAAAATTGACAATACAACAGTTGTAATTGCAATGTAACCATAATTAATTTAATTATTGCTGTTTTACGCTCAATCGCAACACATGCAAAATAAAATAAACATGCTTATTTCACATATAAACCCAGATCACTGCGACAGAGAACGGTAGATCGCGATGGGGTGAGGAAGCTGAAAGTAGATCTTGGTGCTTCTAAGTTTGGCCACCTCCGATATAACTGAATTATTGAATTATTGAGTGCCTCTTTTTGTCATCGAGCAGCGTGGTGGGTGCTGGCGTGGCAGTCCTGGCGATCCCGATGGCTCACTCCTTTTACGTACTGGCGTGTTCCGTTGGCATGTACGGATTGTGCCTAGGCTGTTGGTTCCTCCTAGTTCCCGTCCTGCTCGCCGATCAATACGGCACCGACAAAATATCGTCCAGCTACGGTCTCGTGAGGATGTTCCAGAGCTTCGGGGCAATCTCCATTCCGCCTCTCGCAGGTACGCCGCTTTCCCGTTCTGGAACTGTACGGTGCAATCATTTCCCAGAGGCAGCAAGTGCCCTTTAATTCGAGTCGAGCGGAGTCTCTTTCTCTTCTCGCCTCTTTAATTTGAATTCATCGACTATCCTGCGTGCGCGACCGTGGAAAAGTACACGCGCAACTCACTCGTGCTACTCCGGAGACAACAGAGAAAATATTGAGCCACGTATTGCACTATATATTGCGTTAATTATCCGCATAATTACGTCTAAGAGTGCGGAGATAAAAATATAAAGGCTACACACGCGCACGTGTACATGTGTGCACACAACCATATTACGCTAGGTCTTGCCAGGGTTGCTCTTTGTTTCAATGTCTTTTTTAATAAGTAGCGGCCGATATGTATATAACGGATAATTAAATATTGACATTTTTTTATCATTGGGCAGAATTTTATGCTTAATTTTTTGTGAATTTTATTGCATTTTATCTTTATGTTTGTTCGAACCATGGATATCTGTTTTTTATTTTTTAGTTATTTCGAGATTATTGTTTTTGAAGATTGTCGCTTATACTTTCTCAAGTTATTTCTTTAGGTTTGTCCAAATTTTTAAACTACATTTTGTGTAATTTTACTTTAAAATATTTTTTATCTTAAACTTGTACGGTATAGTTATATTGATTGATGATTTTAAAATAGATAACATACTGCAGCCATTCCTAATTTGGAATCGATTTTTCTTTCGAGAAAATGTCACGTCACCGATAGTATTCGAGTTATAAGGGATTAATTATTACATAATACTAAGAATGGATAGCATTTTCGCAAGCTGAACTTTATGGGTAAAGATAAATAGTGCATTATTTCCTATTTAATTTCAAACGAATTTTAAATTAAATTGAAATGATGAATTACAATTTCAAATTTTACCAAGAAAAAAATGGACCGCGCAAATTGTTAAAATATTAATTTTATGCTGCTAGTATAACAATTTTGGTAACATTGTTCCAGGTTATCTCCGCGATGTAACCGGAAGCTACACTGTGTGTTTTCTGTGTATGGGTACATGTATGGTCATAGGGGGTTTACCTCTGCTTTTGGTTTTCAACGAGAACCAAACAAACCCAACAAAGCTGCCCGTAAACGCCGAGAATAACAATCGTCAGGGAGACACTACCATGAAAGGGTAAATTATTTTGAAAATGTGATCGTTGACTATAAAGTGATTTAATGTGTAATAGGAAAATAAATAAATCGTAACAGTTGTCACAAAAAAAGAAAAAAAAACATTACGACGCTTATTGAACTTCTCCAAGATTGACTCCCTGCCATTTTTTTTATACCGCAGAATCTTCGTGGTGCGTCATCAGATAAATTTAATTAAATAAATATAGATAATAAATTGATGTACTCGCACAATCCATTTTATTATTCTTAAATTATTCAAGTTATCATTGCACTTCAATGCTTTGAATATGTTCTGTCGAGCATTCTTTTAAATAAATTTAAATAACATTCAATCAGAATTTTAAATTACATATGCCTCATGAATGTATGAAGAGAAGAATCTTCATGAGTCATGCATGTCTCACGAACAGTGAATGTGTTAAATAGTCTTCAAAAAATATCCTTATCCTTATAGAAATTTGTCTTTATTATTTACATTTTACTTTAGTATTACATTTATATACAAAATCTCTTCTTATTAATTCAATACTCTTAATATATATGTATGTATGTATGTATGAAAAAACATCGTTTATATAAATATGAAATATAAATTTAATTTATATATTTAAATATATATATATATATATTTTTATATTTGAATATATAAATGAAAGGGGCACTATTATGTAGAAAAGTAAATTAATGTTTTGCAGAGTATACATGATATTAAAAAAAAGATGATAAATAATCTATAATATAAATTTTTTACACTACATATAAATTTTTCTAAATAAATCTAAGCATTTACATAAAGAACATGTTGAATTATGACGTAGTCTTTTATACGTATTTCTTTTTATCTTCAAATAGTTTATGTACCTATATATATATATATAAATATGATTGCTATGCGATAATCTCGGAAGATTTTTTTTGTTAAAGTGTAAAGTCTGTTTTTGCATTCTAAGCGCTATATATGGCAGTCCGATTACAGATCTGATGCAACGATCTGGTATTATCCATGACTTTCCTGTCAGAATTCTAAGAATAATTTTGAAAATTAGACGATTATATTTAGCACCAAATGTGGAATACAAATAGCACAAGTAGGACGTATAATAGCGTTACAAGTTTATATATTCCGTACGCAGAAGCATTGAGATAACATCACAATTCTCAATCACAATGAAAAAATAATCCACAAGAGTGATATGAAAAATTACATCAATTGGAGAATAACTTTTTGATGGCAGTTATTTTTGTATAGAGAATAAAATCGATGTAAACTCGGTAACTTCAATTATCAATATCATAGAAGCAGAGATCAATACACATAGTGCATCGTATTGTGTAACTTCGTTTCATTTGCACCTTATTATCGTGCATAGTGAAACAATCACGTCAGACTAATGGTCATTGAGATCGTCAAAGAGAGATACATTTATCTACATGTATTGCAGATTTCACGTAGGCTTCCAAGCTACTACTCTCATCTTGTTGTTCAGTTCTTGCAATATGAGGGAACAAGTGAGCTGCTTCTCTGGAGATAGTCCATTGATCCCGTCCATTTCATCGTCATCGTCGCCCATACCACTGTTACTGCCACTTTTGCCCTTTCCTTTCCCTTTTCGTTTTTTCTTCTTATTCAACTGTCGACAATCGATATCGTTTGCATTGTCTGTGGTCCGCCTGATCTAAAAGAATAGAACAGCTTTTATATATACATTCACAGAATATCAAATATTCTTTCAAAAAATATAATAATGCGCAAATATTAATATTTTGCATGTAGCAATAATATGAACTGAAATGGCCTAATAAATCTGCGTGATACATGAAGGGTTAACATCAAAAGCAATAATTTATTCTACCTTGGCACTTTTTTTCATCTGTTTGTCATATTCCAAAGCGTCATAATAATTTGGCTTCTCGCGTTTAATGCGATTTGTTCTTCTCGTCTTCATCACTCCACTGTCAGGGCTGGGTGGACTTTTGATAGAGTTGCGTCGTGCATTGAAAAAGGAATGTCCGCAGGGACAAGCTTTGCAGGCAACGGGTACCTTATTATAAGAGAAGTGGTCAAATTAATTAATAGTGATATTTTCGACTTGGCATAGCATGCAATTTACATACAATTAATACATATCAGCAAAGGTAAATATGAAATATATCAAATAATAAAATTTAATAAGTCTTCAAAATAATATATTAATAAAATTTTTCAAAAAGCAGTCTAAACAAATGTATAATTATTTAATAACTCTGTTGTGTCTTTTGTGCAATTGATAAATCAAACTCGATGAATGCAGAGAACGCAGCATGCATTTGTCTACATACAATTATTTCCCATACTTCAATCATTCAATCATACTTTGCACATATTTTTAATATTAAATTTCATTGTAAAAAAATTTAATAAAAAATAAAAATTACAAAGATGTTCAACAAATAAAAGCTAAAAGAAACAAAGGCTTTTTCAAGTGTGGAATATTATATTATATAAATAAGACGTAACTTCATAAATATACGAAAGACATATTGTATATGTATGTGTTTGAATAAATATTTTTAAAAACCTATATATATATAAATTATACACGACAGAAATATGTCTGAATACCTGCTGCTCGCATTTGGGACATCCTTTGCTAATCGTTTTAGTCTTGGCCATATTTCGAGCCGAGCCGTTCCAACGATACCGAGATTATTTCCGATTAGGAAATGTAAACATGACAATCGTAACAAAGAAACAAGCAATTATGGCTTTTCGATGCGCGCACTCAGCGCCACCACCTTCAATAGTATCGAAACTCCATAGATAATTCAGCGGCCATGAAATTTTTGATGTCGGTAATTACCGACGGTCGATAAAGTAACAAGCGTTTCATATATATCGACAGTTTTTTTTTAATAAATAAAATACAAAATTTTAAATTCAAATTAACGAATTATCAGAAAAACCGAGATATCTCCAACTGTGACCACGGCTCCGTTCTTTTTAGCTGAACTTCTTGCACCGTTCACATCTTTTTTCTTTTCCTCTCCAAGAAGTTCAGTTAAAAAGAGCAGACCTATCTGACCTATTATTTCTCGTATTCAGGTATGTTGCTCAATCCCAGCGTCTCGCCAGTCCCGTTCTAAGTTCTAAGCCCACAGTGGGTGAGGAGGGGGAGATTGGAATGGCGGATGGTGGACAGTGGACGGGCGGTTTAGGACCCAATGGGGACCTGCGGGGATACGCGGGTGATCTCGTAACCGGTGGGTGAACGCTCGCTCGGCGTTGCTCGGCATTCGGCGTAGAGTCGTAGACGATAATAAAATAAAACGGCGCGACGAGAGACGCGCGCGGAGTGGAGCCCGCGCGTTCTCGTTCTGCGCATGTGCCGTTAGGCCGCGGGAGGTGGGAGGAGCGGAGGACCGAAGGACCCGTCACCCGACGTCTCGGAGAATAGAGGAAGTGCTCCGACGTGACTGGATGTGACCCCGGGGGAAAGCGGAGGAAGCGTACCGTGGAGTCACGGCGGATCTCGTTTTCGAGGAAAACGCGGACTCGCGGATCCGGAACTGCGAAGGCGTCGAGTGAAAGAAAGAGAGAGAGAGAGAGAGAGAGATACAAAAAGGTACGCTTGGTGCGGGGAACGCGAGGGGAACGATCTTTAGCGACGATCGTCGAGAGATCTTGTTGTTTACGTTCTTTTCTGAGCGTGCTCTCGGCGCTCTCGCGGGATTGACCGCCATATAGGGAACCACCTTATCACTGTCCCGGAGTGTCCGACGCCGGACTTCTGGATTGGAAGCCCGTGCTGGTTGAGCGGACTGTGGATCCGTCCCTTCTGGGGGACGCCTCTCTGGCTTCATTAAGTAAAAGTCGAACTTCTTTTCCCCCGAAGAGGTTCTTTCTGGATCTACGGATTCTAATAGACTAAGAGAAAGTGGAACCTCTATACCCCCTAAGAGGTTCTTTCTGAATCCATTGATTCTAACAGCGTGGTACTGTGACTCATTTTAATTGAGTCGGATATCCAATCGGGGTATAAGAAGAAGAAGAGGAAGCTTCTAATAGCGTGGTACTGTGACTCACATTAATTGAGTCGGACATCCAAACGGGGTTTAAGAAGAAGAAGAAGAGAAGAAGAAGGGAACCACCTTGCTCCCGCAGGAAAGACCGCGGACGCGCCGCGTGTCTCTCTCGCGCGACAGGGAAAGACTCGAGTGGCGTGACGCCGTACCGTTCGACGGGGGAGGCGATCTGGACCATCTGGAAAGGTGACCGAGGAGGAGAGGAGAGTGCCGCTGCTGCGTTGCTGCTGCTGGTGTCGAGACACGCCGCGTAAGCGTGCCCTCTAATATATGGGATGCTTCCTGTTGGACGCCTTCGGTATCCCGAGAAAATATTGGAGCAAATCGAAGTGGAGGCTGTCTACTGGACCTCTGGCCCAATCTAAATTGTGGTACTCTGACCCATCTTAGCGGGTCGGAAATCCAAAAGGGGACTGGAAGAAGAAGAAGAGCGTTTCGGTTTCCCGCCGAGAATCTCGGTTTTCCTCGGGGACGCCGCGAGCGACGATAACGCTTCTCCCGACTGAAATGTCTTACAGACGTCCGAGGAACTATCCTACGAGTACTTAATTCGAATGCGGACAAGAGGAGGAGGAGGAGGAAAAGACGGCCTATCGCGATCCGATTTCCGCGGAAGCGCCCACGAGGCTTCGAAGATGTGACGCGTCGTAAGTCGTAACCGGCCGACGAACGTGATCGACGTTGAAAGAGAGAAAGGAAAAAAAATGTTACGCACGACGATTGCGATTCTCGTTCTGATCTCCGTCAGCGTGTCCGCCTACGAGCATACCGCCGCGGATCAGTGCGACTGGTCCGGAAGGTTGGTATTTTATTTTTTCACCGTGACACGGTCTCTTTTTCTCTCTCTCTCTCTCTCTCTCTCTTTGCGTTTCAGGCAAAGAACTTTCACGAGTCAGTACCGTAACGAGCGCACGGCCGACTTCAAGTCTCCCTGGCTATAGCCAGAAATAAATCGTTTCAAAACCGCCCAGATAAAGGCCCAGACACTAGGCGATAGCCAGGGGCGTAGTCAGGATTTTATTTTTGGGGGGATTTTTAAAAAATTAAAATTACAGAACTCATAACTTTTTTAATTAAATAAAATAACAATAATCATTTTCTTTAGACCTTAAAGCATTTACCATTTCATTTCTCTCTCGGTTTTGAACCTTTCATTTTCATATTTAGTTCCAAAATTTCGGGGGGGGATTTATCCCCCTAATCCCCCCTTAGCTATGCCACTGGTGATAGCGATAGAAACAGCAATAGAAACAGAAAATTCCAACACTAGGGAATGCATAAGCCAATGCAGCATGGAACGGTGTTCTATTCTGCATTGGCCTAATGTTGGAATTTTTTGTTTCTATTGCTGTGCTATCGCTATCGCCTAGCATTGTGTCTGGGCCTTTAGTGTTATAATCCTTTTTTATGTGTCGCTTTTTTGTATAAAGCATTATACTTTGTAGAAAACATTATTCTTTAATGTTTTAGATGTTTATTAATAGTATAAAATAATATGATTTAATGTGCAATATATAATTTCAATTTTTCCAATTAAACGTATGGCACGGCTTGATATCAATGAATTATATGCTTTCCTTTCTCCGTAATTTCAAATGAATGTCTTGTCTTTATTGTTATTGTCTTTCTCTTTGATTGTAATACATTTGTGAAAATAAATGCATTAATTGTAATGCAAATACTTTGCGTAGCGGAGGAGGAGAAGGCGGCGGTGTCCGACCGGTATATCTGCGCTGTGCTCGGGGAACGGTGCTGTGGCGTTATCCCCATGACGCTCTGAGAGTAGTCCTCTCCTTTCCGGACTCGTTCGCGGAGAACCGTCCTGTCAGCTATCTGGGTTTTCGTGCTTGCGTCAAGATCTCTGGACCTGTGCGGGTCTTCCTGGAAGCTGGCGGCAAGCTGAGGCAACTCTACTCTCCGTCCGATGGCAAGCATGAGCTTTCACACCGATGCTTCCGCTCGCAAAAGTCTATGGCCGCGCTTTACATGGAAGCGGAGGATGATTATTCCTTTAGAAAAGCCAAGGTCAAACTGCAGTACGACCTGGAGCCAAATTCAGTGAAGGGCGGTACGTTGCGCTTGCCGGACGAAGAGGAGGAGTGCAGACCTTGCTCCATGGAAGAACTCGCCAAGGCTTATTGTCAGAGCGACCTGGTCGCCAAAGGCACCGTCACTGCCGTCGAGCAGAATTTCGAGATGGATACTGCCGAACTAATACTCAGGGTCACCAAGATTCTGCGCTATGTAGCCCAAGAAGCCGAGGTAAAGCTTTATAAGACGAGGCACGCTTTGTCTTTGGTCTTTATATTCTATCGAGCTTAACGTGCAAATGAACCAATTACAAAATATAACGCTTATTTGACAGGGTAACGAAATTGACATAACGGCGTCTTCTAAGAAGAACGTACGCGTGAGAGTACCAATGGCGTGTGACGCGCGACACGGCCTCGGCGAATTTGTGATAATGGCCAAACGACGTCTCGGAGACCTCACCCTGGTGTGCGCGCCCAGACTGGAGACGTGGGTGCAGATTGTACGTGAAATGGACAACGCGCCCTGCGTCCTCCACAGTTAGTCAATGCGATTTAAGATGATGTTCTTCGGAAAGCCGTAAAGAACTGTACACAATGCACAGCAGATGGTATAGTATTGTGCTGCAAAACTGGAAATCAATGCAATCACTGATAGAGCAATACTGTATAGAAAACTGCCGGTCTAGCCGTTTATACGAGGGTACTTTGTATATAAGGAACATTCTTTACATACTGCGTACTGTCAGATTGTCGATCTCCAAACTGTGATATTATTTGTTGTATTAAGAAGAACATGGAGGAACGTGAATGAAGGGACAGAAAGCACATTTGCCTTAATATTTGCTCTAGAGAGTAAAAAAACCGTTATATATTTCTATATATCCCTGGCATCGCTCACTTTCCCTTGAAAATATCCTTTTCGTAAATCTCGTTTCTTCTCTTTTTCTTATCCTATTTTATAGCTATCGTTTTTTTTAAATTTTAACGTATGAAAATTTTGCTGAAATAAAATATACTTGAGATTATGTAAAGATTAAGATTTTATCATGTATTTGTGTATTCCTTACAGCTTGAATCTTTTCAATTCTTCTGTAATTTGATTACGAATATCTTCGTTCTTGAGATTGATATATGAGCGACATTCTTTTGAGCATCTATTGCCAAGAGAAAGTGTGCAGTGATTAGGATATTACTAGGTACATTAATATTTTATTAGGCGAGTACATTGACCCGCTGCAGAGTTGAGCATATTTTGTTTATATAGATTACAATTATAACAATTTTGTATAGATTTAATAAATAAATAAAATATTTTATATAAATTCCAATACCGATCGGAATAGCTGTTCTTATTAATATAATAAAAGATATGTGCGTTAAAAATAAAAAAGATATTTGGAAATGAAGAAAAACTATGCATCTCTCTGTCCATACTCTGTACTTTTAATATAAAATGTGTTATATACATAATAGTTGTCTATAAGTCTGAATCGATTGATACATGACACTGCAGGGTTGGGAAGTAACGCGTTACTTGTAACGCCGTTACCGTTACTTTTTTTTAGTAACGAATTGGTAACGACGTTATATTTTTTCATTAGTAACGGTAGTTACTAATAAAGGTAACGCAGTTACATTTTGTGGGTAATGGTAACGAATATAATCGTTACATTTATCGTTACTTTGTACATGTACAATACATATGTTTGGAAAGGACATAAGCGAGTTTTAAAAGAAGGGAGCGTTATGTTTGATCATGTTGCGATTAATATAGACAGCCGGATGTTATTCTAAAAAAAAGATCATTAGAAATTTAGCGAAAAAGTAACGGAAATTGTAACGACTCGTTATATTTTTAGTAACGATAACTGAGTTACTTTTTCCAATAGGTAACGCTAACGGTAAGGAGTTACTTTTTTTAATGAGTAGCGAGTAACGGTAACGAGTTACTTGTCAAAAGTAACTTTCCCAACCCTGCATGACAGAGAGTCAAGGCCTAAACACACACTTTTCGTAATACGTAAACGTAAGGTTTCGACCAATCGCGTTGCTCGATTCTGTTACGAACGGCCGAATCGAGCAACGCGATTGGTCGAAACCTTACGTTTACGTATTACGAAAAGTGTGTGTTTAGGCCTTCACAATTTACACAACAATTGAGCGTTAATACAGTTCATACAATTTCAAAATATCGCTTTTCTTAACTTGTTTAGAAAAGAATTTCTAGGAGAAAAAGAGAGAGAGAGAGAGAGAGAAACAGTTGATAATGTACAATAATTTATTTTTGCAAAAACTGTTATAATATACCTCTGTGATTTAATTCTGGAACCATGCGAAATTGACAACGGTACGAGTCTTAAACAGAACATCGTTTGAAAAATGTTTACAAAATATATTTGCTTTATTGCAATTAGTTTTACTCATTTAAACATATGAGAATTGGCCTCTGTAGTGTAATTTGTCTTACGTTTTTTGATATAAAAAGGTTTCCGTGTATTTAAAAATATCGTGGCCTCTACCGTAACAAAATCACATTGTGGCTCCAGAATTTAATCTATATATAATCTCCCTGAGACACGCAAATACACGAACGCTCACGTATATATTTGTATAGTATCAAACAAAATAACACAGCTTACAGATCAAGCTGGCCAGTAGATACAAACTGTATACTCGATTACATATTAATGAACATTTTGCTTTCTTTTTGCTAGTGTCGTTGAACGAGTAGAGTAATTTACTTAGTTGATCAATCAGAGACAGAGGAGAATGGAACTTTCTGCTATATTCGTTGAAAAGCCATTGACTATAAGTTTCTCGGTTTGCAACGGATTTCTCGGTTTGACTACGGAGAAACGAAATTTACATATTTATTTGTAGACCGAGTGACTGATACAGCACAGCTTTGTATTATCGAGTCAACAGTTGCATACACAAAATTAATTAACTTTAGATCGCGTTTGAAACCTACGCGATTGTCGTTCTACCATTTTTGATAAACGTAATTAATATCACGCTTTCTTTTCTTACATATTTTGCCAACTACATTTTTTTGTTTGTTACAAATCTAATTATTAGATTATAAATCTAATTATAAAGGCGCGAAAATCGCCTTTTTTGTTTCGTTTCATACATATATTTTCATTTTCATGATTTTACCCTAATTTCATTTACCTAAATTTGACTGATTATTTAATTTTACTATAACTCAATTATTTTTCAATTTTAATGATAATTTAACAAAATATTTTGCGTCAGCTGCCTATGTTAAATAACTAATTCAATGATCACATTGATGACGTATCTTTCCTTCCTCTAGTTATGGCGCAGCATCACTTACATTCAATTTTAAAATGTTTACAATTATATAACTAAATAAAATAAACGGCGAGGTTTGCACTTAACGTTAATTGCATTATCTTTCTGTACATTTCTTTCGTATCCTATTTTTTTTACATATTTTAATAAAAATAATGCTCACTCATAATAAATTTCATCTCTCCTGTCTCCTCTTTTGAATTTTATAAATATAAGGTAACATATATATATATATATCACAATAATGCCTCCCGCTTTCTGGTACATTCTAGCTGATAAATGGATCTTAATGACAAATAACATAATGGATAATATTAAAAAATCGTGTAAAAACAGTTAAAGCTATATTGTTATTTGAAATCTTCATTTTTTCCCGCAGATTTTTATCTGTGAATTTCAAGTCACTGTATTGAAGGAAAAAATATATCATTTCTCAGTTAACACGCGACAGTGTTAAAAACGTTGTCCACAAAATATACAAAGAAAAAAAGACAAAAAAGATGTAAAAACTGGAGACTGTTTTGGCCGGCGCAAGATTCGTTTACGTTGTGGTAAAGGGATAATTTGGGCAGAGTGGCAGGACTAGATCGTCCATATTTGGTAGAACGACTAGTTTCTCGAATTCCCTGAGCAGCTTATTCTCGATCCAATTGCTCACATATACAATATTGACAGTCCTTTCGCCGAGAGTTGGTTGCACAGTGAGGGCGATTTTCGGCACTGACTTGAAACCGTACCAGAGCCGATCAGAGGACGGCGGAGGGATATTCACCAAGAGACAACCCTCAATTCCGGATACGCTAACCATGAAGCGGATCTCTGTGTTGGAAACGCCCTCCATCGCTCTTCGTATATAAGATAACTCCGTAGCCTGCGATAGAAAAGATGGATTCGTTTAATTAACATGAGCTCTTATAATTTGTTTTCGTAGCTATTAATAGTAACAGATCGACAGCTTAGCATAATTAAAACATGTTACTTACATGTCGGAAATATTTGTTGGCTGTCAGCTTATCGACCATGCTGAGAAACTTCTTGCCAGAAGACTGTATTGGTCTGTAATATGCGAAGATCTATTAATTCTATCGTTTGTAATTTTATCACGATACTTTTATATAGGATGAAAAATTTTTATAAATTTATTCGATCGATGAAGAATAAATATGTTGTATAACAACTTCATACATTTCTAATATAAAAGATAGGCACGTTTACAAAATATA
Source organism: Aphaenogaster rudis (assembly GCA_003063815.1). NCBI lineage: Eukaryota > Metazoa > Arthropoda > Insecta > Hymenoptera > Formicidae > Aphaenogaster > Aphaenogaster rudis. The sequence continues at coordinate 176,653 of NJRL01000423.1, forward strand.
TTAAAGATCAATAGTCATATAACTATAAGTACAGGCAAAAAGCGAGATCGATATGAAATGAAACAACCATGGTTTAAATTAGGAATTCGCTTACGTGGTCTCTTTAGAGTGCTTTTGATCTGTGACGTACGACGCGACGTTTCCTACATCTTCGTCTTCGGTGGATGTCTCCGGGCTATCTTCTACATCGCTATCGAATATTGGTGATCTGGTAGGAACAGATTTCTCGTCAACGATATCATTGGGAACGCTGCTCGCACGCGTCAGTTTCATCAGATTCAGCTTTGTCTCTACGGTCATTGTCACGCTGCCCTTATAAGTGATGTTCATATCGAACCAGAGACCCCGCTCGTCGAGTGTCGGCTTAGTGATTTTATTAATCATCGGAGCATCCTGTCCGATCACTACTTCCGTCACGAGGAGACTTTCCATGAAGTATGGAAGCTTTATGTTAGAGAGTTTACGCTGTATTCTGTCCTGAATAAGATTGATTGCCTCTGGACAACTATGCATATCAAACAGTATCCGTCCTAAGAGGCAGTTTGCCCAAAGGACGTCGTTTTCCCTCGGAGAATCCTCAGGATTCACCTGAAAAGTAATCGCTCTATTAGGATTATAAGGATTCTAAAGTTAACTCTAAAGTTAACCACATTGCTTACGTTCAGGTACTTGCTCATGTAGGTACTGTAAGTGACTTCGGGAGACGTCTCGGGAGACTTTGCTTCTGCCACATCCGGCTGTGCAGAGATTGCATTCGTGCAGGATACGGAATCATTTACGGAACAAATTGAATGTCGTTTCTTCGAAAGAGACGCCGCTGATATCAATCTACGAAACCTGAAATATTCTTCACTAAGATATGCTAATAATCAAAGAAGATAAAGCTCTAAGTTGCAAATAATATTTTGGAAATTAGAAAGTTTAATTAGAGTCTTTATTATATCAACTGATTTGAAAATTTTAGAAGAGATGTTACCAGTCTTCCTTCTCTCGGTCGGCGCGTGCAAATATATAAAGTTTGCACTTAGTAACCTCCTCGTTGTCACGACAGTCCTCGTACATACTCCTGATGGATTTTGATTGCGAAAGATCATCGTCGTCTTCATCTTCATCGATCTTAAAATCGTCCTCCTCATTGTCCTTAAAAAATTCCAATCTGGAATCTTCATCCTCGCTTTTCGTTTCCTCACCCAAGGTACTTTCTTCGATTTCCTGACTGGCCCCTTCCGCTTGGGTAATTTTCTTTTCATCTTCGAATTCCTTTCCGAGGTCCGTCCAGTCGTTCAGACTCGTGCTATCTACTAATGCTTCTTGATCCATCGTGACGCAAATTGGATATTTTTTGCTCCATCTCCTGCACACACAAAAATATTTTTATTTTTCATGCGTGTACCCTTATAAAAATATGAAATAATTATGTACGATATGATTACCTTCTCCGAGTCAGACCTTCTGGTAACAATTCTATTTTTGCACCATTAAGATTATACACGCGTTTTCTGGTAAACTTATATTTTCGCTTTGGCTCATCCCACACTGCCCTCTTTGGTACTTTCATTCTGGTCTCCATAACGCGTAGCACTCCACCTTCTAGACTGAAGAAAACCGACTTTGTACGTGCCACATGATAGTTGTGAGGATCGTAAGTATATGGCAGCTCGTTCAACCATCCTTCGTATCTTTCTTGAACTGCGTGTTCCTCCGCAGCCAGTATCTCTAATACCGGAACTACTACGTGTGCAGGTTCTTTATCTAATTGCGTTGTCAAAATTTCCTTGATTCTCTGTACCAATTTATATACCACTATTGTGACAAAGACTCCTACAAAAAAGCCAACCAAGTGAGCAGGCAATGGAATAAGAAAGCAGAAAGCAAGCACAAGGCTCAGCAGCGCAGCTAACTGCTTTGTCAACTGTTGAAACAGATGATCCTTTATGCGGGAAAGCAACGTGTTGAATTTCACTTCTTTCTTTTGTACGTATCCATCCGATTGGCTTAAACGACTGCGACGGCACGGATTGTTTTCCTTGTCCTCGGCACGGAAATCATCTTGCGACTCAAAAGGGAGTGGCTCGGGAATCAGCTCGGAAAACTCGGCGGCTTCCACGCCACTCTCCACACTATCGTCCTGAGAGTTTTTCGTTTTCAGGCCAGTTCTCACCTGCGAGAAGCCCACGAATCTCCCAGCGTTACTCTTACTATGAACAAAACCTGGTTCCTTCTCTTGCTTATCATTTACATTCTCGTCGGTCGGCGTGACGTCCCCCAGGTCCTCCGAGTCGCTGACGCTGGAATTATCCTTGTTACGCCTCTTCTTCTTCTTCTTCTTGTCGTTCTTCATCTCAGAGAGCTTATCCTCAAACGTCTTCGTGATCTTTCCCTTGATCTCGGACAGCACTTTCCATGGATCCGAAGATGGGGGGGTACCTTCGGACGCGTTGTCGTCGATGGAACGTCTCTCCGCGTCATTCTCCATCCCCTGGCCATTCTCGCTGCTCTTGGAGGGGCTCGACGATATCCTCTTGTCGGACTCCGGAGTGAGACGCTTCTCCTCGTCGGAGGAGCTCGGATAGAGCTCTTCCAGCTCATCGTCATTGGCTCGGTAATGGATCACTGGCACCGACGTAGTAATCGGTTTGCCTACGGCAGAAAAAGCGCAAGAATTAATCGAGCGCACGAGATAAAGGATTTACGTTTCATAATTAAGAATTAGAAAAAGATAAAGAGTAAGATAAACCAAGATTAAAGTTAATCTACACTGGTGGAAATGGACATTAGAGAAGGGTTTTAATTACTCCTCGCGTTTTTTACATACTTGTATATTTTCTATATACAAAAATAAAAAAATATACTTAAATATACATAAATAGTGCGCTTTTTTCCGACCCACCTTTTATCATCCCCAGGGTGATCTTCCCCGGACTGTATTTGCTACCCATCGCTATTCGCCCGAGCAACAGCGGTCGTATCAGGAGTTTATCGATAACGACATTGGCATCGGTGTTCCGATCTGGAGAGATAACACAATCTCGGGCGTTTATTCACGAGACGACCGTCCATCGCCGGAGTAGCGGCGTCATGCTGAACAATACTGAACGATTAAATATGTGCGTCACGGGCACCGTCGTTCTCACGAACGATTAATGATAATGATAATAATTATTAACGATCACGTCGACCCGACACTCAATACATCTAACATCTCCCAAGGACTTGGCGCGAGCCTCGCGCTTCGCGCTGCAACTTCAAAACCAATACGCAACGGGTGAAGTGAAGTGCGGCCGAAGTGCGAGTCTGTTCTTCGTGGTCGCGTTACTTTACACTTTCTGCACTTAGAATGGAATAGGTATGTACATAATTGAAGAGAAGAGAATATATAATTATATATTATATTCTTAGAATATAATTATATTTTAAAAATAAGAAAAAGAATATAATATAATATAAGAGAATATAATTATATTATATTATATATTATATAATTATATTATATATAATATAATATACGATATAAGAGAGAGAAAAAAATATAATTATAAGCAGAATATAATTATATTCTTTTCTCTTCAATATACCTATATAAACGTAGGAATGTAATTGAAGAAATTATATACCTATATAAAAGTAGGAATATAATTGAAGAGAATAAATATATAATTGAAGAGAAAAGAAGAAAAAGTAAAAAGGTACAAAAAGTTCAACTACGAGGAACGAACCTTACGTAAAGGTCACGACGTCACGTTATCGCGTACGACGAGCCCGCTAATTGGCTGCGTCATTGCGACGGTGCGGATTCACCCTTAAGGGCCATCTACAATGAGTCGCAGTCGTAAGAGTCGTAAGTCGTAAGAAATTTCCAATCACAGTCGAATGCGAAGAGAATAATCGACTGTGATTGGTCAATTTCTTACGACTTACGACTCCTATTGTAGACCAGGAGTTAGACCTTATCATGAGTACCGATAACCTTGCGATAACACGTCTAATCTGATCGTCACAAGAGATCGTCTTATCGCCGACGGTCGGCACGATCCGGAGGTTTTTTCTCCGTCGTCGAGATCCAGGTATCTTCAATCGTCTCCGTCGCGATTCGCCGCTGCGGGTGAGTGCTACCGAAGTATAGTAAACTCCGTTCCCGTGAATTTTAGGTTAGGAAGTGCTGGGAAATGCTTCGTGCGTCCGTGGCCTCCACCCTTGCCTTTTGCTTATAGTCATTTGCGTGTTAAATCCGCAGGTGATCCTGATGATGAATCTGAGCTGAGATATTGATTTCAGAATCGTACGGACGTTCATTCATGAACAGCATAGGCGAGGCATGCAACGAGCTGAAACAACAGTACGACGACTGCTTCCACACGTGGTTCTCCGAGAAATTCTTGAAAGGTGACACGAGTGACAGCACATGCTCGCACTTATTCAAAATGTATCAGCAGTGTGTCAAGGTAATTAAAGCGCGATTGTATCCTTAGGAAATCCGCAAGCGTATAACGCATGAAAAGGGAGAGAGAGCGAGAGCGAGGGGTAAAAAGAGCGAGGGTGCAACATGGAGGATTGCAGTGAGTTGAAACAGAAATACGACGCGTGTTTCAACAGTTGGTTCTCCGAAAAGTTTTTAAGAGGGAATACCAACGATTCAATGTGCGCCCCCTTGCTTAAAGTCTATAAAGATTGCGTAGCGGTAAGTTCTGAGAGGCTCTCCCTTCTCACAGGTCAGAATGCGACAAGCTGCCGATCGCTTGGAGAAACATTTTCCTAAAATTTTTGAGTAGGATGGAAAGCTAGAGGCACTAACTCGGAGCTCTCGTGTTTTAGAAGGCCATGAAGGAGCATCATATTGAATTCAAAGAGATGGAGACGAATTATTTGGAAACCGAGAGGGAGAAAAGGCCGCACAGTTGACAAGAAAACGTTCACGTTATTTGAGTCCTATGTAGCTTTTATATGGGTCATCGGTGACGTAGACAGTGCAACTTTAAGTGCCACTCCTACTTATTGTGAAATAATGAGTGACTAAATTCAACTAGACCGTTGTTTATCTTAATAGACAGTTAATGTTATTATTCAGCTGCCGCACTATTGCTGCCGAACATTCTACACGCTTCATTTGTAACATTAAATATTAAAATGTATCAAGGGAAAAACTATGTATATATAATATATATGTCACACTTAATAGCAAATTTAATTAGTTTTAATTCCAGCAACTTTATTAAATTTTTGGTTCTTTTTCAAAGACCTACACTTTGTGAAGACAAAATTATGTAGGACAACTTTAATTGTAAATTAGAGAGTCATTAGGCAACACGGAGAAATAAATAATTTAGAAATAGAGTTTAGTAAATAGATAAAAAAATTTTTTCCTTTACATTTTTTTTCATCAGAGACAAAGATGATACACTGCTCAAGAAAACGAGCGGAGCAAAAATATTCAACAATGGCAATAAGTTGTTACTTGTTTTCACAGCGTTCATATTTTTATAATATTGGCCGCGTTCAGCAGACTCAACTGTTGAGTCTGCTGAACGCGGCCATTAACACTATAAATGTTACAAAGTTACATATATATACATATATTAAATAATTGATACATATGTAACTTTCTAATATCAATCCATTTAAATGCTTATACTCTTGTAATTATAAATATAAAAATGTAATTATAACTCTCGTTGATAAAAAATTTTAACAACGAAAGCAAGTTAACAGTGCTGTGTAAATTCAATTCGACAAGTGGTACGTGTAAACTAACGAGAAAGAAAGTGTCCGCTTGAATTCTGTAGGATTTATTAATCACTGTTTTTAGATTCCGCATCAGATGAGGATGGAGTACTCTCTATGGGTTCCTCCGCATCGCTTTCGTCCGATTGATCCCGTTTCCCTTTTTTCGCCGTCTTCTTTCCAGTATCTTCTGCGGGCCTCTTCTCATTTTTTTTCTTATCCTTCTCCTCCTCGCTTTCATTGTCAGAACGCTTCTTTGCAGACTTCTTGCTTTCATCGCTGCTACTATCATCATCGCTAATATACTCTTTACTCTTGAAAGAGGTGCCGGTCATTTGCTTGCCAGGTGACTCTTTCTTCGTTTCCTTCTTCTTCCTTTCTGTCTTCTTTTCTTTTACTTCTTTAGTTTTACCGCCTCCGCTCGCTTCGTATTCTTTCATCGATGCCATGTATTCCTTTTTAGCTTTGGCTGCCTTCGCCTCCCATTCGGACTTGTCCTTGAGTTCTCGCCACATTTCGCCTCCCTTTTTCGCGATTTCCGTCACGACTATTCCCGGATTATCCGCCTTGATACCGTCGCGTGCGCTATTCAGCCACAGCATGAATGCCGTCGGAGGCCTCTTCGGCTTGTTCGCGTCCCTCTCCTTCTTCGCTTTCCTCTGCTTTCGCGGCTTCTCCGACACCGTTTTCGCTGATTTAGACTTTTTCTCCTTCTTCTCTTTCTTCTCCTTTTTGTGACTAGCCGCAGATGCGTCTGAATCTTCATCGCTCGAACTATTCGGATTGCTGTCGTATTCCTCGGCAACATCACTTTCATCCTGATTCGGGTTGAAATCCTCGTCGGTCGAGCCCTCCTCGGAGTCTTGATTCTCTTCGCCGTCGCGTTCCTGCGCCTCTGCCTTGACCCTTGCCAAATAAGCGTCCGGTTCGTCCTCCTGATCGCTGTCACCGAAGTCTTGGTCGTAATTGAGCTTGTCACTCTTGCCGCGGTTTTTGACGCGCAATTTCTTTGCTGTGATGAAGTCGAATAGTTTACCGTATTCCTCTTTCTCGATACTGCTAAACGTGTGTACCACACCACTCGTCAGTTCAATCTCGAAGTCAAAAGACCTCGTCGAACCACCGCCACGCGCAAAGTTTACTGAAGCTATCTCTTCGAAACGAATATGTATTGGAGGTTTGTGCACGTAGATAAAACCTCGTTCGAGCGGATATAGGTATCCTGCCGCAGCCTTGAAAGAGCAGCTAATAGCGGGTGTCCCGGTGTGACCAGTAAAATGTCCGGGGCCGGTCAACTTTCGGTTAATGATTACCTTCATCACCTAATATAAACGAATAATTTTATGTTAAGATAAAAATGTGGACACCAGAAAAAAATTTTTTCTTTTATTTACTAACCTTGCCGAGTACTTCGTACGTTGGTCCCGATAATTCTTTGGTCAGCTTATCTTCATATTTTTCCTTTAATTCCTTCTCGGTGTACGGCAATTCGATAGAAGTCTCCTCTTCTTGATTGAACAGAAGTACTAGATAATGATACCGTGTTTGACCCTGTTTTATAGGAGGATCCAGGCTTACGACGAAGAACATTTGCCGATTATCCTTGTGCGGAAGTAGAAAAAGTCTAAGTACAGTGGACATGGGAATTTTGTAGTCGAAGGTTTTGCCGTGCAGTTGAAAGAAGGACTGGAAGATCTTGATGTCGTAACGACCACGCGGTGTTAAACAGTGAATCTCCCTGAATATGGCAATTGCGTCACCGCTCACGCTGATCACAGATGCCTTCTCCATTACCTGTCATAATCGAGAAATGAATTACTCTCCTGCTTTCAATTTGAAATCTGCAAATATATTTGCGCGCGCGTCTAGCGTTTAAATCTTCTCTCACCTGCTGATGGAACGCCTCGACATCTTGATCGACACTGTCGCTAACAGGAATATGAAACCTCATTTCCATCAGACTGACTGGAGCATCATCGTTTTGATGGAATTCCAATGTTACCTCGTTTTTCCCCGTATTACACTGCGATACATCGTACAAGGGTATCTCAAAAGCTGTGTGATGACCGACGTCAAAGCTCAAGACAGATCCATTAAACTTTGCGGTACCCCAGTTCCAGCCCTTCAAACTCAGCTCCTTTTCCAACATATCCTTCTTGTAATTAACGGAAAAGAACTTGGCGATCTTCTCCTGATCGGCTTCCTTGAAGCCTTTGAAGCGATGCAGAGTACCATTTTTTAGAAAGATACGCAGGCCCCAGGTTCCAATGAACTTCTGATAGTTTACCATCTCCATATCGGAGGCAGAGATCTGTTCGACCTTTCCCGTCTTCTGATTCTTGAAGATCAAGTGCTGATCGGTCAACTTTAACCTGCCCGGCGTCTAGAGGTGACAAAAAACGATTATATATAATTAAGGAATTCTCATATCATTATCTAGAAAAACTATTTTTAATTATACAACATAATAAAAACGCAAAACCATTAATTTACATATCTTCAGTGAGTCTACAACCGGCTAACCGATTAAACATTGGCAAATTTCACATAATTAGAAAACAAGTTGCCGTTTCGAACTCAGAATAAATTACGGTGTGTCGTTTATTGATAAGAAATCAATTACGCGATATTGTTTAATTGTTTTGAAAGCGACTAAAAATTCTTACCATAGCGCCCTTAACCTCGGCGAAGATGTCCGGATATTCCAGGAAATCCATTCTTAATTGTCTTGTTACCCTATTATAAGGTCTTGTTCAATTAATCTAATGAGAAACGATATTGCGGAAGATCGCGTAAACCACTCTCCGAACGGCAAATGTATAAAGATAAATCGAACATGTGTTATTTACTAATACTGATGAGAAATTACAATATACAAAACGCGGCAACGCAAAACGCAACATCAATTGGGAAAAATGGCGGCGGGCCGGAAAAGGAGCAGCAAGAAGCACGCTGCCAATCGACACGCAATTGGCTGCCGAATAGAAAATTTCTGAAGTCCCGAAAGTTTCCCTATTGGTTAGCCAATCGTGCGACGTTCTTTCTTGAGTTTCTTCACTTGTCCAGGAGCATCCCTGAAGTTAGTGTTCCTAGAATACAGAGTCTGGCCATTCGTAGACCTCTTTTCATCGGTTCTGCTCGCAGGCCCCTCACAATGGCGTAACCAATCACAGTACAAAGAGATTGAAAGAGAGAAAGAGAAAGAAAGAGATTGAAAGAAAGATGAAAGATAGAAAGAATAATGGTGAGGGGCCCTTAGAACATATATATATGGAAGCGGAATAGCAGACTGAAAAGTGTCCGGAAGAAGTGAATAAGAAAATCGTAGTTGCCTCTCTCTCGAGATGTAGTTGCCTCTCTCTCGAGAGTTACTGCTCGAAAGTGGGCAGGCACAGTGGCCCA
>NJRL01000423.1:201729-226031 GCA_003063815.1 Aphaenogaster rudis
TTTGTCCACGTTTGTCCACCCAAAATTTTCGTTTGCCCATCGTCCAGAAAAAAGTTATGACCAAATTAAAAGAGAAAGTGCCAAGAAATAGTGACGACGTAGTTCTACGTTGTTGATTGCAGCTCAGTTGCTACTGAGCCCCTTTGATTTTTTAAATTAATAAATAAATATATAGACCGATATGTGAATAACACAACATATAGAAATATGGGCTATTTTCCGGGCTTTTTGTCTAATGTTTTTTATTGCGTGAATTTATTGGTCGAATTGGTAGGACGCCCGTGCCGGATAGAGCAGGGAAATCCAGGTTCGAATCCTGGCTGAGGTGATATTTTTCGCAATAAGTTCTTTATATAGGTTTCAAGATCTTCATTAGTTTATTTAAATAAATTATCAATTTAATCCAACGTGATATTACTATTTTCTGGCTTCAGCTAAAAAGACTGCGTTTCAAGTTCGAATATTTATTCGGCGCGTAGTTGGCTGAACTATGAAGATGTATATAAATTCACGCAATAAAAAGTATTAGGCAAAAAGATCCAGCCTGGACCGAAAATAGCCCATATGTCTATATATGTTGACCTAATTTTTTGTTAATTCCAGGGGAGGGTGGGCAAATGCCCCTCTTGCCCCATCTTCCCTTGGGGACGCCCTTGCGTGTCGACAAACTATACGCTACTCACTTAGGCCGTGTTCCAGCTGCCGTTCCGCCGTGCTCTTCAGGATGTATCTCAACTCCTGGTTCTCCGGTTGCTCCTCAATCGCGCGTTCCGCGGCGGTCTTCAGCGCCTGGCGCAGCTTCGGTTCTCGATCCCGCTGCCATTCCGTACGAGCGGTCTGCACGCTATTCACACACGCAACTTATGATGACTCGGAAAAACGAGGGGCGATGGGGAAAGGGGAAAAAATAGGAGGAGAGATTCTAAACATCAGCGTTACCTATTTGCATTCAAAACATAAGAGTGCCCATTGTGCTCGTAATGATCTTTAAGAAGAGCGCAGTGCGCGAGAAGCGTTCGGTAGGTAGCCTCTTTCAATTCCGTTGGTACCCACCCTACGGTATAATTTGTTCCCGTCAACAGCTGAAAAGGATAACAAATGGAGAAAACGAGTCACTCCTCTGCATCTCGAGCGTACTGGGAGTGTGTAGAGGGAAGAAAAGAGCGACGCGAGACGAGAGCGACGAGACAGTAAAACAAAGCGAGAGCGCGTGATACAGCGGCATAATTGTGACAAGACCCCGCGGAGCATCCCCGTTAGAATACTTCACGGTAATGAGACGTATACATGCCGAGCCGCGTATAATTCTTAACACATTCGCAGCCGGCGATTTTAGCGCGCGACCTATAGCTGGATGCCGCGCGTAATTTACAAAAATCTGTAGCTGAATGCCGCAAGGTTCTGGCATTAAAATGAAAATGAAAAATGACAAAAATTGTTTCATAATATTATGCTTGTAATCACTTGTTGTTTGAAATTGAAAGGAATTTTCACATTAATAATCTAATAGAAAAAATAGGAAAAATTTCAAATTTATAATATATGAGAGAATTAAATTCAAAAAAACTTTATTAAAGCAATTTAGGAAGGTTAAAAGCCAAGGAACGAGCGAATTGGCCTTTAACCTTCCTAAATTGCTTTGCAAACACGAGCTTGTATATAAAACTTTATTAAATATATTTAAAAATTTATGAAATATATTTTCTTTAATAATGAAATACTTTCATATAAAAATAGTATCTCTTTTATATTTCTTTTTTGAAGTTTATCTTTTTTTCAAGATCTTGAAATCAATTTATTGTTGGATAACTGCTGTAATCATAAATACGAATTATAAAGTCATCTGCGTCCCTATAAATATTAAATGACGTAAAATTACGTCAGCGGCAACCAGCTACAGATTTTTAAATGGCATAAAATTACGTCAGCGGCTGCGAATGTGTTAATTCTACGCGGCAATGAAAGATAAATGTAGCGCCGATCGATAGTGCCGTATAACGCCTTGTATGTTCCTTACCAGGAGGAAGCATCCCCTGGAATGTCGGTGGGACGCGCTTATCTCCTCCAGAAAGTATTCCGCCAGACACGGATCGGCGTCCGGGTAGTCGCCGGCCCCGTACTGCATGTCCACCAGGAGCACCTGCGCAGGACATGAAGCACATTCTCGCAAAGCGAGTGATTTTGGCGAGAGGGTTCGAAACGTCAAAGTAAATGTAATCTCACTGACCTCGATTCCCATATCGTCGTAAATTGATTGCAGCTCCGGACCGACCGCCTCCAACAGCTGTTTGCGCTCCTCTGGGAAGTCTAGCCGGCAAAATTGCCAAATGTGAATTCAATTCCGCGTTAATTGAAGTTCTATCTCTGTTTCTCTCTCTATCTCTACTTCTCTTGATGACTTTAAATGTAAATTATCCAATTATTTAACAAGTACCCAGATAACACGCATGTCTAAAAGACGTCGGAAAGATATCTTTTCGACGTCTTTTAGACATGCGTGTTATCTGGGTACTGATTCATAACTTGTACGTTATCACAAATTTATGCTAAGTATATATACTTAGGTACACTTATCGACTCACGTAGCAGATTAGCAAACACTTTCAGTTTCTAAGTTTCTGTGTTTGTAATCCCCGCATTTTTGCTAACTTTGTTACATTTTTGTGTTAAGTTTATTCTTTCTTTAATTTTTTATTCTTTTCTATTATTTCTTTATTTTTATTCTTTGTTAGTTATTCATTATTCATTTCATGAATTTGGTTCCTAATATTATGTATTTTGTTTTGTTAAAATGTACGTAGGTATTGTCTTAGCGTAATATTCTTAGCATGCAATTCTAAAGCGTTTAATAATAAATAACGATATACATATATACGGAAAAAATGATGTATATATTAACAGCATTAAGTCTAATTGAAAATAATCTTGTTAATTCAATAATAATTTTAATAAAATAACAATTTTAATAAAATAACAATTTTAATAAAATAACAATTTTAATAAAATAACAATTGTAATAAAATAACAATTTTAATAAAATAAAATTATACGTATTTGTTTCATTATGTTATTGAATCAACAAAGTCATTTTCAATTAGATTTAATGCTGTTGATACATCTTTTTTCCCGTGCATCTATCTATTTCTTCGCGATCTCTTTACGCCTACGTGTTGCCTCACGTGCGCCTGACGTTACCGAGATTGAATCTCGCTTTAATACCCGGATTATAACGAGACATGAAGCATCCGCTGGATTTTACACCAAGCCCTCGCTGCGAGTAAATCGCGGACGTTCAGTAAAACGCGCTTGTCTCGCTCGTTGAAGCTAAATGCGAGAGATAAACTGTGTCCCACAGGATTCGTGGAAATCTCGGGATTTGCACGACTTACCATCCCTCTCGCCGGCGATGAATATCTTGATGAGCCTCGGCGCCGGCAGATGAGCGGGGGGCGGGCCGCCTTTGATGACCCCCGCGATCAACTCCACCTCGAGATTCATGCTTGCGAGGGAGGCGAAAAGGGGGTGCAGGATTTCGCAGGACGTCAAAGGCGTTAGGCGACGATCATCGCGGGTTTTTACACGTTCAACGCGTCACCGCGCGAGACGTCATTTCGCCTTCGAAATATGTTTCTGTTACACCCTGGTGAAAAAAATTCTCATAATATCTCATATTTTTAAAAATTTGTCACGTTTTAAATTTATGAAGATTTCAGAAAAAATATTTTGAACTTTTTCAGATTTTACAAGCTTTCTTCAGAAATTGTAAAATGAAAAATCTTAGAATATTTCAAAAGATGTAGACTTTCTTAGCACTTCTGAAAAGTGTTCCAATTCGTATAAAAAATCAGAGAAATTTTCTAAAGTTATAAAATTATACAGAAATTCTGAAAAATTTTGAGAAAAATTTATATAAACATTTTGAAAAATTATATGAAAAATTCTAAGAAAAATTTTCACTAGATAGTACCTCTTGATATATCGCTTCCAGCTTTGCTGTTTGGTCCTGTTGGGGACTTGGACTCTTCTCGAGGACGCTACTACATGTATATATATATATATATTTCTCTCTTCAAATATTTAATTCTCTATATCCTTAAAATCATAAATCTTTCTTCCTTCGGACGTTTCGATTACAAGCTCAACCCGATTCCCTCTCGTCGTGGGATCTCGTATGGTTCTCGAGCACTCGGACTCCAAACCCTCTGATACCTCTGTCAGAATCTTAAATCTCTCGAGATCGGATCTCCGGATACTGTGCCCCCGACGCTTTGGAGTATCTGTATTTTTTTGAAGGGGATGTATCTCCTACTAGCCGTGGGAGATTAGCGCCTTCAACCCTATTATTGGTTTATACGACGCCCAAGTGGAGTATCCGTATCTTTCCAGATTCTGCTTGCGCTCTCCGACCTTCGGTTATTGCCCGCTCAAGGTACTCGTGTTATTCGATATATACTTCGATATATACTTCGATATACTCCGATCGATCCGGCGATCAGCAGTCAATATACAATATACAATGATCGACGCTTTCAACAATTAATATATAGAGATTGTGATTTTTTTGATCTATTACCCTTAGGTGTGTGTGTGTGTATATATATATATATCTGTTGTATATATATTTGCTCTTACATATATCTATGTATCTATTTTTAATCTTAATTCGGTTAAGCTACCTAAACAGCTAGGATTGTCTTCGCCTGCGGTGCGCAGCGAGCGGTTACATCGATCCGTCAATCGCGATTAGGCGACACGCCCACGCGCGCCCGCGATCTCCATTTCATCGATCGCCAAGTATCATAGATCGATCCGCGCGATCTCTCGATCTCGCGCCTCACTTCAGTCAGTTTGTACTACTTGTCCCGAGCGTGCTCATTGGTCGTTGCCCGCGGTGGGCGGACACGGGAGGGCGAATGTTGATTAGAGTTGGCGGGCTTGAGGGTGAGTGTTCAAGGCCCTGTTGTGTCGCGCTCTTACGTTCCCATTTTACGCCGCCGTGGGCGAGGACCCTCTGTAAAGAAAACACGGAAACACGGACGTCAGCCGGGGTATGCGATATTTTACGATGCGGACGTTGTACACGTAGCGCGCTTGTACACGTAGTGGCCTTTTGAAATCTTTCAAGTTTCTGCGGAAACTAGCCGACTTTACAACCCTACTCAACAAGATAACCGTATTGACCTTTGAAAGAAAGCGGGTATCATAAGACGAAGATGAAAAAGAAGGGGGATGTCCGGACGCGGGTCACCCCTCGATAATATGGTATGTCGATCTACGATGCAGATTTGCATCTATTATAATCAAAAAATAGATCTGCATCTATTAATACCAAAAAATGCTTTCTATATGTAAAAATACCTTCTGCACTGCAAATCCAAGCGTGTTATTTTAGCTGAAGCTCTTCTTACACATTTCTTGCCGTTTTTAAATCATGTCATTTAACACGACTGAACGTGTATTAATGTTTAATTTAATACGATTAAACGTGTTAAATGACGTAATCTGAAATGGCAAGAAACATATAAAAAGAGCTTCAGTCAAAATGTGTCATTTTTAGATGTTTATGCGTGTAAAAATAACACGCTTGGATTTGCAGTGTGTATGTATACTTTATGTATATAGTCGCCTATATATATATATATATATATATATATATATATACATATATATATATATATATATAATAATTATTTATATATAATATTTATTTAAATGTAAAAAATTGTATTATTTTGTACCTTTACATTTTTTACTCTAATATTAGGTTATATAATATAATATTAAGTATTTATAAAATATTTATTTAAATGTAAAAAATATAAAAGTACACAAAATAACATACCCAAGGAGAACAGAAAAGTCAAAATAATGTTAATTTAACATCATATTGACCAAATTTAAGTCATTCTTGGTCATGATGGAAATCTCGATCTCAGATGACTTAAAAATGACTTTATATTTTTATAGACTCCTTTTTTATTATGCCTTTTTGATTTTTAAATCGAGATTTCAATTATGACCAAAAAATGACATAATTTGGTCAATATGATGTCAAATTGACATTATTTTGACTTTTCTGTTCTTCTTGGGTAAGTAACATGTGTATTTACTTAAAACTAAATATTTTTACTTAAATAGAACAAACAAATACTTGTATTAAAAGATACGGTTTTAAGAAAATGTATTTTTTTTCATTAAAAAAAATTTTTCTTTTAGTGTACATATATATAGGCGATGTCCTCTATATACAATAAGACCAAAATAAACCAATGATTCTGTTTTAGGATAGATCAGGGAAACTCCGACGTTAATTCGAAGCGGATGGCGATGATCTTCCACGCGAGAAAGCGAAGGAGGAGAGAGAGAGCAACGCGAGAGGTGGTCGCGACGTGCCATCCCCTTCTCTCCGTCGTGCTCGACGAGGGGGTGGCTAAAAGCTCCGGCGACTTTCGAGCGCGAGCGCGTTCACTCGCTCGCTCGCGCGCGAGTCGCCGGAATCGATCGGGCGTTTTCTCCCGCGAATTCAGGCCGCGGCGCGTGCCCGCGCGCGCTTTTTACGCACAAGTATAATTTTGTGGGGTCTCGCCGATGCGTATCGATCTCTCTCTTCCTTTTTTCTTCCGCCGACCCGGCGGCGGTCGACCCGACGCGGCGCGCTCCGCGTGCTACGACGAGGGAATTCTTGTTGACAGTCCGAAATTTATATGCGTTTGCAAGACGCAAAATGCGAAACATATGTACGTTATACGTACGTACCTACGTACGTACGTATCGCTGCGCGAAAGCTCCGGGCAGCTCAGCGTGAACTTTTGACCCGCCCCAACACGTGGCTGAACTCGCCGCCCGCGGCCGTCGCCGCTCTATTGTTTTCCGGAGGACGGGTAGCTCGGTATCTCAGATCGCGTCGGAGCCCATTGAAAATCGAAGATCGAGGAATCACAATCGGGTATAGAACTCATTGTCAGTCGCGCGATAAGAGCGCGAATGGCGAACGGCGATACACAATAAGAGCGCGAGCATATCGCGGGCGCATGTCGGAATTTACGCGAGAACCGGCGCCGTCGAGTTTGCGACCGAACCGAACCTGGAATTTTCCTCGAAATTGGAAATTAAGCGGTCGACTGAGATTAATAACGATCGTTAATTGCAGGGACCCGACCGCGCGCCGAGATGACCATCAGGCAGCGGCGAGAGAGAGAAGGGGGAGAGAGAGATCGCAGCGTGGCGATATGGATTCCCACTCCAACATCCATCAAGGAAAAAGGAAACCCTTGCGTATATTGTATGTCGCGATCTAGAGGGTGAATGCCGATTTGTATAAAGCTGCGTATCCATCGAAGGAACATTAAGGATTTTTTTTTAAAACAAACATACTCTCTAAATTTTTTTCGAGTGAATTGAGTGAAAATTCACTCCAAGCGAGTGAAAATTTCGAAGTGGCAGTATTTTCACTCTTTGGAGTGAGATTTCACTCCAAGAAGTTTACAGAGAGTACACATACATAAATACATACATACTGGAACTTTTACGGAAACACGCAAAAGAAACACAAACGTTGCTCCATGTTCCTTTGGTGGGTGCGCAGCTTAAGAACGTGTCGACGCGTATTATAATCCAGGCGCATTTTTCCAGGTGGCAATTTCCCGGCGCGGATCTCCCAGGGCGAGAAAGTAGGGAACGTACGTTCGCAAATGTTTGCCGTCCCGGGCACCCGACGGACACGGCAAACAAGCTTCACGCCGCCGGGTATGTCGAGTGCAATTATCGCGTCGTCATTAGGTCAACCGTGCGAAACTACTTGTCGAGGGAGAGATATCCATTTGCTATACGGACGCCGCGAATCGCGCGAATTCAATGGCACGCCGAGTAAGAGGGCCTTTTGGAGAAGATTTCAATTACCCTCGAGGTAAACAGCGAACAGGGATTGCGCTAAAGGGGTGCTAATTGAACCGAAAACGAACCGTGGGGATTGATATCGTTATTACGGAAATAGAGAGAGAGGAGAATATCCGCGGCGCGAGAGGTGACGATAAGGCGATAAAAATAGAAGAATGCCATCTCCTAGAGGATTGTTGCTAAACATAGTCCTACCCGGAGCTGACCAATTAACCTTCCACCAACGCTCGTCCACCATCCCGTATTTGTTTACAAAGTTTTACAATGGATACTTGAACCGTGGTACAGTATTATCTCGGCAAATGCCACCGATTTGCAATTGGTTTTTTTTTTTTTTTTTAAAAGTATCTAATTTTAACTCGTCAACAAGCCATTTAATTCAAAAAGAATTCGAAAGGAAGCGTGTGGAAGACGTGGGTTAAATAATATTTAAGCCTCTCGATAATTTGCGAATATTCGCGTCTCTTTATTGTTTGGACCACTATTTCACATGCACGGTAATTGCCTCCATCTTTTGCCGAATTAATTCACATCTGCTATGTAATCGGGATCGTAATGAGGAAATCATTCGGACGTATTCCAGCCGATAAATCGGATCTTCTCGCGATTATCGGCACGTTGAAACCGGGAATACGATCGCATTCCCAAAATACGAGAGAATTTATTAAACATAAGACGTCACGCTCCTCCCCCGAAACCCATTCTTCCTCCCCCTTCCCTCCTACCCCTCCCGCTCGCGTTCTATTTGAATCTCGGTGAAAATTCCATTCTGCGTTTTATCAGCCACGATCGACCGTCAACGAGAGGCTGCCGCCACCCGTGGAGGATGCACGGAGGAGGGATGGAAAAATCGCGGTGCGGATCTCGCGCCGTCGGCCCGGTCGATGAGGGACTCGAAAAAAAAGGGGTGGGGATCCAGTCAAAACAAGGCTTACCAGGTCGTCGAGCAGCTATTGTGACGAAGGCCTTCACCTGCTCACGCGGACGACGGCACCACTACTGATAACGCAGTCAAGCGGCCGACGCCTCCGGAGCGCCGAACGCCCAGCGCCGACGCCGTCGCCTCCGACGTCGACGTCGGTGACGACGACGACAACGACGCCGACGCCGATATCGCCGAGCTGGAGTAGGGGTAGTTACGATACGTCGATGTTATCTACATAACGATACAGATTTGCATCTATTATAATACCAAATACTTTCTGTATATATAATGGTATATATACGCGATGTTCTATATATATAAGACTAAAATAAAACAATTTTGTTTTAGGATAGATCAGGGAAACTTCGATGTTGATTCGAAGTGGATGGCGGACTAAAGATCGAGGCATTCTTGTAATATATGTTGGTAGTTTATAAAAATCGAACGGTATACACGGATAAGGGATCGTTAAAGGATGTAACAACGAATGTACAATTACTTCCCGTATAATTATATATATGTATATATATAATTATTAAATAATAGACTAAATCGTCACACGCTGTTTTTTGCCTTCGGCGGATCATAAAACGATGAGAAAAGAACAATCCCGTTTGGCAGCATGACAAAGTACGAATAGTACGATTATTTTACAATATTCATTTGTTTATTTCTTATAACACTTGCTAGTGCTATTGTTCACCATTATTTATTTTGTTATAGAGTCCTTTATAGGCGAGTTCACATACGCCTCAATGATCGATTCGTATTTTACATTGGCGCGGAATCGGTCTCCGTCTTTCCCTATATTTTTTTACAATTATTTAATTAATTCAATTGCAACAATATTTCAATTGCAACATTCGTCGACTGTTCGAAATTGTCGTTACAACTTTGCTCACTGCAAAGTCTAATTTTACAATGCGAATCAACAACACGTCATCGTTTAAGGGATGACATAGCGACTGATAATATAATTTTTCACGAGTTTTGTTACTACCCCCTCTCTGTTTGTTTTATTGCCTGCAGGTGATTAAATTACAAGAGCGCATTGCTTATCATCGTAAAACATTTTCGTTTGGCGACACACTCAGCCTGCAAGCATCTTCATTTATTATTATTACTTATACTGAAAATGCAAAATTGCACTTATTTAATTTCCTTTCTATTGCATATAATTATTTGTAACTAATATTTTTCAGGATTTTTTTGGAGATGGTTTTTTTTTTAAGGTAAGAACACTTGCGTATTGCGACAATAACGATACTTCGATACAGAAATTAAAAGAATGCAGAATAGGAAAACATAGTTTAAAAAAATATTCTATATAAACATCATCAAAAATAGTTAATTTCCTCTATTTCAAGTCGGTTGTTTTCCTCTAAACTAAGATTTTTTTTTCGCCGCTCTCTCACCACTTACGCTTACCATATAATCATGAGTAGATAAGAAAGCGAGTGAAAGACAGCGGGCAATGACATTTCTATTTGTATGCCATTGAAGAGCGGGAACCGTAGGAGGGAAATCTTAGAATAGAAAAAACGCTCGATTCCAGAACGATTTCAAAATAGAGGGAATCGACTGTGCTCGTCATGCAGATGCTATTCAATGAATTACCGCTATTGTGGAAAAAGATTTTCCTACCAAACCAACGAATCTCACAAATTAAAATTGTTGTAGGTATAACGCAAAATCGTAAAAAACTGTATATTATTTACTGGACGAGTTGAGAAGAAACTGCTTAACCCAAATGGATACGCGCAACGAGAACGCAAGTCCGTTAGTTGAGGCTACCGATGGTAAATAATCAATAATAATAATAACAATAATAATTACATTCTATCATATTTAAATGCGTCAGTGTCTTTCAATAAGGCTGTCACTGCTGCATAAGTAGATGGCATAAGTAGATCTTGAATCACGCGACATGTCCCAAAATATCCCGAATGACCCATGATCGATTAATGAATTATAATGGATCATGAAATTTTTTAACTGCACGATTGTTTTATAATAATTCCACAATCCGATGATTAACACCTCCGGCCGAAGTTAGTCTCACGCACGAATTCCTTAACTTGGTCACTCCTTCACCTGTGTCTTGAGATGTTGTAAGAACTCGTAATAACTAAGAGCAGATTCGAATCGATCCTCTATCAATCGCTCGATGAACAACGTTCTGAAGTGACTATCGTCCCTGAAAAAAAAAAAAATTTGCCACATTAAAATATATCACATAAAAAAAATATTAAATACGCGCATTAAGGCAATTTTCTGTCAAACTTGTAATAATTTATTTTGTATTAACATATTTATTTTCATTAATCAGAAACAATTCGCTTACCTGATAACTTGTACAGATACGTAGTATGGTTTCTCCTCTTGCAAGCTAAATACAAAGTTTCGCAAACGTTCGCTTTCTACTGTATCTAATTCCGGTAATTCGTACTGCAAAACAAATTTAAGACGGATTAAGAAATTAGATTTTTATTAAAAATTATAATCTATAAGCTTTTCGATTTTTAGCTACGGATGCATAGCCGAGAAAAACACCCACCATTTCCTCTGGAATAGATGCAAACCCCGAAGTGCCGAACACGTTGGAACAGAAAACCGGATTGATATTCTTGCCAACGTAAATAAAGATTCTGTCGCCAGCATCCATAAGAAAGATGCCCCGACTATCGAGTTTTTCGGCCGATAGATTAAGCCGAGGCGGTTGTGGACACACTTTACCGTCAATGTCCTTTGCGTTACGGTCATCAAGCATGTGAATGGGATACAAATCGGGATAAACCACCTGTATCAGCTGTACCAACGGTAATGTTTTTAGTTGAAACATAGCGAATACGCGATCATCCAAACGCGTGCTCGTGCCGGATCTGAACGCTACCTGCAAATTCGAAATGAAGATATTAATGACGCTATATCCAATGTATTTAAGTGTAAAATATTTGTGAATTTATTGATAATTTACGCTCTTCAACAACGCGATGATGTATAATGGCAACAGCTTTAAACTTCCTGGAGCAACAAGTCCTCCACCGCTAGAAGATTGCGCCAGTTTGTACGCGGATAAGATGTCGATAGCGACGTTTATTAATGCATCTCTAGCATCCGACAAAGATGACTGAAGTGATCGATCGACAGCTACAAGATATAAAGATATTTAAATAAATATTTCTTAATTTTGTTTAATTATGGGGAAGTTAAGCAATACAAATAATTAATTATTAAACTTTGCGCTGCATAAGAATTCACGTCCATGGCGACAAGTTTAACTTACCCATTTTTGATAATAAGCCCACTATACACTGTTGATCTGCAGAATGCAGTACATCCGATAGACTTGCCACGACTGGCAGGCATAAAGTGTGTACTCTGATTCGTCGCTCACCTTTAAATAGAAATATAGGAAATATGAAATATGGAGAAATACTAAAAAAAAACCAAGAATAATTACCTTTGCTTGAAGTATAGAGGAGAGATGCTTGGAAGCATACAGTCTGCACGTCGGAAAGGTTTTCATCGATAGAGATTTGCATGCCAAAACCGGCGTCCGGGTTAATATTTGGCAAGCAGAGAAGATCGGTCGATCGAACGAAGAAGCTGCCATGAAAAGCATGGATGCTGAGACCGCGGGTGCAGCGAAGCCGCATCACCGCCTCAAAGCCAATTTTTCTTGTTAAATAACGACGAAGTAATCTTTCTAAAGTTTCAATATTCTGTAACTTCGATGCTCGAAACAGTGGCAGATGGTAAATGCAGCCACCCGTAAACTTTGATACGCATGCTGCGGGATAAATAAAAAATTGTTACAAGAATATTTATCAATATTTTCTAAGAAAAATTGTAATTATATGTATACTAAAAAGAATTATAATTACAAAAATTAATTCCTTACAAATTCACAGTTTCAGCACAAAATTATCGTTTTATTATAATCATATTCAGTCGAGATAGATTCACTTACATAAAGTTGCGAGATCGCTGTATTGACCATTCAATAAGAACAAATCAATCGCGATCTGTTGTCCACTGCAATCCAAAGCGAATCTTTTATAGAAATCCGTTGCGGGATTAAGATGCGGCACATCTTTGTTCACTCTAGTATTGGGATCCTCTCTTGGTTGCAAGGCCCCTGGTCCGATATTAGGCAGACACGTTTGGAAAACGGTGACACGACCTCCGGTAGCGGAGAGGAGTTTGAGGGCAGCTTGAAGACCGGCACCGAGAGCGCTGTTAGTATCATGAGTGCCACAGAACTTGACGGGAAGCTGGGCGAGAAGGTCGCGGACAAGCTCTTCGCGTTCCTTTAGATTTACAATTAGGTTTTCTGGACACGGCAGGAACACGTCGTCGATATCCAGCATAATCATTTCGTGTGGTTGCGAGACATTATCGGGCATGCTGAAGAAGTGCAGAGCCGAATCAACAGCAAGAAAACCGACTTGGGTGCGGCTGTCGCCGGGGAGACGCGACAGTTCATCGGTGATAGTGTTGCAAACAATCTGCAGATAGCCGCTTTCTACCGCAAGACGCGAAACATCCATGACAAAGAGATAGACAGCGGGCTGGGGTGGACGGACCTATAATTCGGTAATTCATCAAGATTAAATTTCTCGAAGTATTACAAAGTATCTCATTTTTACGCAAGCAAATTTATAATTATAAATACATGGATATTTTATCCGATTCTAAAGTTTGTCGATGACTTATTTGGCGAAATGTATTAAATAGTAATTTTAAAAGAATAATTATTAACCATGTACTCGCTTGGCGCAATAAATTCTATCGTGCCAGTTCTGACTTCAGGTCGTCGCGATGGATCACCATACGATTTCGTCACAGGATCGAATTGAAATTCTTCAGGGACTACGCAAACAAAAATATACATCTAACTTTTGTCATGTAATATTAAGCAATAGATATGAATAATTTCAGCATGTTCATTACGTTCATTCAATCTGAAACAGAGATTGCACTTCCATCTTCTCGAATCGACGAAGTATACAAACGGGTTGATATATGTTCGGCAAGCTCGACAACGCACGATAGTATTGCATTGAATCACTGCTAAATGCTGCTATGACAGATAATAAAAATTTCATTATTTATTTTCAGATAATATTCCAAAAATAGCTGCAACTTTTTTTCTATCTGTCTGCATATTAAATAATAAAAATTTATCTACACATATATATTATATATTACTCACGTTTAGATCCTTAAAAGGATGTATTAGTACACCGAATGGCAATCTTGATTTCTGTAGGAGCGAATTTGATTCTGGGATTTTCGTCAATGTACACCTAAATATCCTGTAATTATTTCACATATTTAATGAGAACTATATTGAAACAGTTTAGTAACAAGAGTTCTAAATTATTCAAATTTTTTATTCGCGTCTATATTTTGGATACTTCAATTCTCATATAGAGATGTAATCGTGTCTTAAATATAAAAAAGGAGGAAAAAAAGGAAAACTTACTCAGGATTACAGTTTACGCCGTCCAGGAATTCCTGATGTAACTTAATCTTTGGTGGTTCGACTTTTTCAGGCGGCAGTATATTTCGGCACTGTAAGAGGTCTATCGATTCCATTCCCTAAAAAATGTTATAATTATATTTATAAAAAAAGTAACACCATTCAGATTACACATATATAACTATCCATAGTATTTCAATAAAAATAAATACCCATAATTTGTTGTAGCCAGCTTGTGCGACATTTAGATTGCTCATCTGATTATTTAATTGATTTAATTGGTCAGGGTACACATTAGGATACCTTCTATTTGACGAGTCTAATGGGACATTTGTCATCGGACCGGGATATTGCGAGCGAGGATCGTACTAAAAATAACACAAACGAAAATGTTAATATTATAAAACACCACATTACTTTTTAGTAACAATATAGAAAATTAATTAAGTGAAATTTGATTCTATTATATGAATGTTACATTCTTAGAGATTCCATTACCGTCTGCTGTCCCGGAAGAGGAGGCATTCCTAACGGAGGTAATCTTGCACCATGCGATTGGTTACCTCCTGAAGGCGGTAGCATTGCAGTATTGGCAGTGTCTTGTTGCGGATATTTCCTTTGGCCAGCTAAATTTTGATGTATATTCTGACCTTGAGGAATACTTCCCAGTCCCATGGAATCCATATAACCAGTAAGTAAATTTTGTTGAGGCTTTAAAGGCTGAGGGTTATAATCTTGAGGATTTTGTGAACCTATATTATGGCCTTGTGCACTATAGAATACATTCTGCGTGCTAGAATTTGGCATTGACGGTGCACTGGATATATTTTGTTGACTTCCATATCTGAGTGGACTACTTAAGCTTTCGGAAGGACTAATTGTCGATTGTGCTTGGACGTTCTGAGTCCTTGAATATTGTACACTGGAACTCACTGGTTCTTGCTGTACATAACTGTTTTGATTTAAATGTTGAGTGATGCTTGAAGGAGGTAGATTAACATTGGATGCGGATGGAGGGATAGGATGTCCTTGATCGTATGTCAAGATCTTATTTACTCTAGTAAAGGACGTCTGACTTCCCGCAGTTTGATCTGTTGAGACTTGACTAGTCTTATCGATGCTACTGGATACTCCAGGAACGCCTATAGTACCCTGCGGAATGTTGGTAGGCGGGGGATTAGTTGCCCATTGATAACTTTGGTTCACTTTAGCTGACTCTAATTTAACAGTATCCGCAAAGGTCGATGGTGCAGACACTGAAGTCAGATTTTTTGCTACTGGAGGCATCTGATTCGAAGGAATCATGGATCGATGCTGAATTTCTTGGCTAGGTTGAGATACAAAGGCAGTTGAAGGTGTACTGACTGCAATATTCTGACGAGTACTAGCTGCATACTGGCTATGGGCACTATAGGGATTTACAGAACTATACGGCTGTGATGTTCTAGGTGGTGGAGGCAACACATTGGAATTCTGAGGTCCGTTTATTGGTGGCATTGGCGGACGTGGCAACTGAGGCCGATACTGGTTGTGAAGATATTGAGTTGGTGATGGATCTCTGGAAGTCTCCCTGGATGGATCACGCGACGACTGCGATGATGGTGTGCCTGAAAACACATTTTAATCGTTACAATTTTAATAGCAAACTTTCTAGGCAAGATCTCTGTTTTTAAAGAATAACTTTCAAATTTTATTCAATGATAATACATATTTAAATAGACATTAAGATAAGTCACTTTGTGTTAAAATATAAAGTTTACACAATGCTTTTCTTATTAGTTCTATTCGTTTTATTTTTGGAAATGTAAAAGATTGAAAGGTTAAAAGAGGACGTATCAATTCTTATCATATCAAATATGTTATATTATATATGTGCAATGCTACTACCTTCAGGAGTCATTACTAATAAAAAAGTATTGTATAAAAAAAATTATAATATATATTTTAGAAATAAAATTTCTTTGTCGTATGTAGCAAAAACTTGCCAGTTAGATTAAACTGAGGGGACTGCATTCCATTTTGCTGAGATGCAGGATTTTGACCATTTACTATGGGAGGTGGCTCATTCTTCAAAGGATTGTTGGGCTCTGCATATAATGGATGCGTATACTGGTAACCGCTTGACTGCGACATTTTGTTGCTTTAACAATCACTGAAACAAAATACATTATTTAGCAAATTTATAGTAACATGCTTTTAAAGATGTAAACCTCTCATGTATCATATATGAAACAAATAACTATCAATTATCTGATTAAGGCTGCGGTCCACTTGACGTTACAAATGCTTCGAAGCGTTCTTCTCCTTCTTTCTTTGTTAAAAGGAAGGAGAAGAAGAACGCTTCAAAACATTTGTAACGTCAAATGGACCGCAGCCTAAGTCCATGTTAATATTCGAGGTATAAGGAATATAACGACATGGCAACAATCAGATGCTTAGCTTTCATTTTAATTGCTTTTGCAATTCAACAAACGAAAAGAACTCAGGTATGATTGTTCCCAGCAACAACAAGAATCATGTAATACTGTCAAATTACAGGTCTAGGTAGCAGCTCCCAAGCTCAGCTAGAGATATCACAGAGGCTGCAAAAAGTTGTGAAAGATTGTTAAAGGTTAGAGACAGATCGGTATAAGAGGATCAGCCACGTCGAACCGCGTTGCAGAACGATTACCGTCTTAATAATCTATAAGGAGGGAGATATATAGATCAGCAGGTTGACGTTTGGACAGCCAAAGCGCACTGTCAGCGTGTCGAAAGGTTAAAATACAGAGGACGGGCTGGAACGTCCGAACGTCCCGCCTACCTTCGTAATGATGTGAATCACCGAAAGTTAGGAACGGATGGACGCAGGCTCGCGCATCGCCCTCGTTGCCGTTCGCCTCCACGCAGCACCACAAGATGAGTCTTTAACAGCAGCGATTCATGAACGAACGAACGGCACGCACAACATTACGTGGCAGCTCGCGCGACCGCTGCGCCATGGACTATGGCACGTGACGGTACCAGATGGCATTGCGAGGTCGACCAGGTTTGACGTTGGCTCCTGGGCGACTTCGACCGAACTCCGATTAGCTTAATCGGTGATTAACTTGTCAAGTCATATCTGTACTTATTTCGTCAAGATAGAATTATCTTTTGTTAATATATGGAAAATGGAATTAGATTAGGGACAACAAACGATTAAATTAGAAATTTTGCTTAAAGCAATTCGGCCGTTTGAATTAAACTCACTGATCCTTTAAATATCCATTTCTACCAATGTAGATTAACTTCAATCTCGGTTTAACTTACTCTTTCTTTTTCTAGTTCTTAGAATTAAAAAAGATAAAGAGTAAGTTTGACCCCGAGATTAAAGTTAATCTACATTGGTAGAAATCGTAGAAATGGACATAACTGGTGATTTTAACTAAACTCTGATTTATTTAGATATTATTAATGATCAGCGATCAATTCAACGATAGAATCACTTCAAACAGAATTTTTAAATACATGATTTGTTATCTCTGATCTAATCTTTTTTAATTGTTAAAAATAATGAATTAATAATTTTGTTAATAAAATAATACAGATATTGCTTGACAAGTTTATCACTGATTAAGTTAATCGGAGTTTGATCGAGTTATCCTTATTTCATGTTATTTTCTGCGCGCGCGATCATCGAGCAATAGCATCAGCACTATTTTTTTAAATAACGCTAATATTACAGAGAATTTGTGTAGGAGGAATATGCATCCTTCGCGAATACAAAACCTTCCTCACTGCTCACTCAATTCTCGAAACGTTTTCGTGAAGATCTTACAACGGGAAAATCAATCGCAACAGCATCAATAGAATATGTACATCAATAGAATATATATTTCTCGATAAATAAAATGTTTTGCAATTTGTGGATCACGTTGGAGACAATTTGGTCATTGAAGTCTGCATGGTTCTTTGGAATGATGGAAGATACAACAGTGTGGAAATGGCAGCGCGCGCGAACGCATAAGGTTTTGAATTGGTCATCGCCGTCGTCATCGTAGTCGTCGTCCCTAATCAAAGTTCATTAAAAAAGTTGAGTCCAGCGCCGCCTGTAAATTGGTAATTCGGGCCAGCAGCTCCTTGGCAACATTTTCATTTGCCTGTACTGGCAAGATTTTGAATACATTCTTCAATCCGCAGGTCCTGAGATGATCCTTCAGTCGGTCTAAAACAGACAGCGTACAAAACAGTCAGCCGATCGCATGTCGAATAACGATTCTTTCTTTCCAGGATGGATCTTTGAGATACCTGACTGCAAGAGGCTGTCCAATAGCGATAGTGCGTTTAGTATGATGTGTACATCGAGATTATGGGCGTGCGAGAAGAATTCGCACATGTTGCGCCCAAAGCCCGCTTTGATCAGTAACTCCTCAGATTCCACCGGACAGATCTTTGTCAATATCGTAAGACTCATAATCGCTTCGTTTTGCATCAGCGCATACTGCGAGACAAGCATATCCACTAGATAGTTCACCGCGCCGTACTTGATAATTGACAAGACAACCTGCTTGTCCCTAAAAAGTATGTATAAAGTTTTGGGATTTGCGCCACTTTAAGCCGTTGAAAACGCACCTGCTAATGTTTATCAGCCAGGCGATTAATCGATTGGCCTCACCCTGGACACCAGGGTGATCCTTGATATTGCACCACCCAACTACTCGTTTAATTAAGTCCTCCTTTTGTCCTAAAGTGATTGCCGCTTCCCCTAAAGCAAGCACAATTCAGCTTTAATTATTACATTTTACTCATACTAAGTAATAAATACAATCTACGCTCCTTATTTGCAAGAGTTACGTACCCGCCAATACGAAATCCACGAATATAGAATGGTTAAATGCAGTATATGAAATAATTCCAAGAAAAATTAAATTAAATAGTATTTTCATGTAAACTCCGTGATTTAAATTCGCGAATAAAGAAACATAGTCACAGATAAGTCGATCGCGAATAGCGAATCTGTAAATAACGAATTCGCAAATAGAGAGCGTTGAAACTGTATCACTTAATTCTTAAAAGAAGCTTACGAATGCTTACTTTGACCGTCTATGACTATTCTAAGCGTTCCTAGTAATTTGAAAACGACGGGAAAGGTAGGAATCTCCAACATCGGATAGAGTACATCGATCAGACCATCGGCAAGAATCAGCGGTTTATTATCCGCGAGTATAACGAGATTGCGTAACGCGCTGAGCAAGTCGTGCTGGCATCTAATATTGCCAGTTCTGCTGTCGTTTCTTTCGAGAAGTTTTAACAGCTTTCGATGAATGCCCTGCTCGACCATGCGCTTGCAATGTGTGTCGGTCCGCGCAATATTGCCCATGGCCAAAATGGCGGTGGTTTGTAAGTCTTCGTCAACGCTCTCTAACCATTCCACCAGCTTCATATATACAGGACCCTTGCCATCATCGTAAAGAAAATTCATGCTGTCATCTGAGAAAAAACCAGCATGTTTGTTAGAGCCCCAATAAAGCTTGCATATGAATTTTCCCTAAGACTCACCTCCAGTTAAAATCAAAATGATTATGTTACAGGCAACTTTGAGAATTGATCGCGTTTCTTCATCGTTGCATTGTGGGCTGTGTTTCTCTAGCAGTTTCAGGAGCAATTCGCACATTCCTGCCTTGGCTAACAATAGCTTCGCTTCTCCTAGAAGTAAAATTATGTTACTAAAGCTATTGCTCTTGGATTTAATTCAAGTACCTGCTTAAATCCAATTTTATGAATTTACTTAAGTCTAATTATACTAAAGTATTTAATCACCATATAATTTCAATTTAATTTGCATAATTTAAATTTATCTAATTTCAATTATCAAATTATTAGCTAACCGTCTTCCGCTTGGCCGTGCAAGAGCTCCAAGCACATTTCAGATAGTTCAAAGGAAGTGTCATTGGCTAGTATGTTAATCAGAACTCTCGTTAACCTTTCATCGAGAAATATAATGTTCTCGTCATTCAATATGCCAAGAGTGAGTAACACATGCACCGCTGCTTCGCCACCGCTAGTACCATCTTTTTCCAAAACACTGCAAATAACTGGTACCATGTCCTCCTTGAATGTCTGTTGAAGTATATCTTAATAAAATTATCGCTTACCGTTGCTTTCCATTTTGCAATATCACTATTGATTGTCAATCATAATGTATAAATGTATTTTCAAAAAATTTACCTTCCTGTACATTTTTACCAAGGTTTCCTGTTCCACCAAAAAGTTTAATAAAAACCCAGCAGCTACATTCCGCAAAAAGCTGGCACCTTCAACATTATCTAAGGCAAGTCCTTTATTCAGTACTGCTAGGATCACTTTCAAACCATCTTGCTCTTTCACCAGGCTTTTACCTTTTGCTGTAACACAAATATTTATCATTAGCTTTTCAATAATAGAACATATGCATTTATAAATACTCAATATACAAATATCTATTCAAACACATCAAATAAAAATCTTAAAACTTTATGATCGTCCTTTAGAGACAACAGATAATTATGTTAGATAGATTTTCTCATACAAATGTATTGCAACAACCATTCTCATAGCAGATGTTTCCTAGAGCTCTGGAAGTCTGCGTCAATATGTCCATATCCTCTTCCTTTAGCAACTTAATCAATGTCTGTATCAGCTTAAAATTAGTACATTTCGCCCTTCCGTGATCAGTCTTTGCAATCTCTGCAATGGCCTTTGCAGTCTTTGCTACGATCTGTTTTGATTTGTGCCCGAGCAGCATCAGGAAGACTTCGTCAATGACTAAATCAGTCTCTGAAATCATGCACTACTGGTTGATAACAATTTTGCACAGCGTAGTATTGAGCGTTTATTGCAGTTCATCAATTATACCTCCGATGGACGTTTTGCTAACATTCACCACGGAATCCAGTATCTGAGCAACATTGGGACATTCCTCTTGCGAGACCTCAAGTCTCACGGCATGTTTCAAATCGTCAACGAGTTTATCGATATTATGCTTCGCCTCGCCTGTAACGTACATCGAGAGGTCTACGTATCGCCTTTTCGAAAATAAACAGTCCGACGAGAAGAGAAGCGGAGTGAAACACAACAGGTTGATTACCTTCCATTTCTGTCAGGCGAGTTTGCGTCCGGAATCCGCAGAACACCTGATTCAGTCAGATATCGCACGTCCCTCGCAATTTTTCAACGAAATACCCAAAAAAAAGTTCTCGGCAATCCCTCGCTCTATTTTAACGTGCAATCGGCTTCCCCTATTCTAAAGTCATTGTAACCGAGCATTTTTTTCTATCCTTAGATCTCCAGTCCCCCTCGATCACCCTTGTTATTCTAATGGCACATGCGCAAAATGTCGTTGCGCGCTGTTTTATTATTGGAACTTTCAATTTTCGCTATTGGTAAAATAACTACCGTCGGTAAAGTTGCGAGCTACTTTACCGACTGTGGGTAATTATCGACAATCCCTGTATTACCGATGTAGAAAATTTCTGTTTATGTTGCTGAATATGTCTACAAGATGTCTACATTCGGTAGAAGACAACAAGCGAGCTCGGGGCTTTAAAAATGGCGGACATCGTCGGCTAGTTTCTCCTGTTAACGCTGTTAACGCGATGGCCGAATCGAATGACGCTGTAGAAACGTCCGTAACAAAATCTGCGAAACAGAAGGAGAAGATTTATGGTAAATTTTATTCAAGAAAAGCTCCAAAGGAATATTCGCTTGCGTATGTCTGGCAAACTAACCTCACTTTTGCGAGTACAACTGTGCGTTTTCTGCTGCTTGACATGTGCTACAAACACATGAGAATACAGCCTTCTCGAAGTGCATTACGATTTTATGTAGATAGACTACTTCTTGCCCTTACTTAGTTCCTCCTGGATCTAAAAATATAAACCAATCACTTTACAACGGTTGCAAAGCTGCTTTTTCTGCTGACCGCAGCCAATGTTTATGACAGCTTCTTCTCTCATGACCACAATCGCATACGATTAAAATGTTACGATAGATGTAGAATAACCGTAATATGAATGGAAAACTTTAAGAAACCATTTCAAGATGGCCATGGCAAAATATTTTATTTATGGACAAAATATTTTGCTTTTCATGTGCGACATTAATATTTTTATCCTTTTATATCTGATAATTGTCGCACTGCAGTTCCATTATCCGGGCATATCATAATTATGTTTGATTGATACTCAAATTGCTTTTTTAATTTCTTTTTTGTTGATATTTATGCAACATTGATACTTTAATAAAATTACTGCCATTTCTGCAGCTGCAGTATTTCTAAGCACCGTCGCAGGTATTTCTGCCCTTGCTGGATTTACCAGGGCAGTGGCAGCAGCCAGGAAGCAAGATCCAAAATATTTTGGAGATGGAATTTCTGGCATCAAAGGAGTTCGTGAAACTGGAGCCTCATTAGCTATAAGAGCTCTTGGCTGGGGCACGTTTTATGCTATCACAGGATGCAGTTTACTTTTCTATGGAATCTGGAAGATCTCTGGAGCCACTAATGCAGAGGAGTTCAGGTTTAAGATGGGCTCCCTGCTACCGAAAATACCTAAGAATAATCCACCCCAAAGCAGGACAGAGTTCGAGGGCTTGACAGATCTGTTGACATACATTTCTGAAGATTGGGGTCGAAATAAGGAGGTATAATTGAGACCCAACTATAAAATATTAGACATTTCAATCTTTCTAGAAGTTGACAATGTCTAAAATACCAGAATAGAAATATTTGGAATTAATATAAAAGTTTATACAAAAATATAGAAAAACTTGAAATCTTAAATTCTCAGTCTTTCCTTTGAGCCTCTTAAAGTATCAAGAATAAACTATCTCAAACATTTAACAAAAAATCGAATAGGTCTTTATCTAGATTGCGGTTTTTTCCTCAAAGCATTTTTGCAACGTTTTTGCAATGTTAGAGAAATTTTATTTCTTCTTAAAGAAATTCATCTTTGAACTCCAACATTGCGAAAACGTTGCAAAAATGCTTTGAGGAAAAAACCGCAATCTAGATAATGACCTATTCGATTTTTTGTTAAATGTTAAAGCTCCTCATAAATTATGTTATCAATTATGTCATTTAAAATATGTAGTACTCGAGAATAAATGGCGCGTGCGGAGCGCTTGCTTTGTAATGTTCTAGAGTATTAAAAAAAATATGATTTATTAATCTCTTTGTTCGACCTAACTGGCCCATTTATTGTAGAAATAAATTCTTAGCACAACGTTTCGACCCTCGCTTTTGGTCCTTTTCAAGTGTAAATCTGTAAATCACAGGTTGATAAAGTGAGACTTACAACAATAAAGTAAGAGAAAATCAAACATTAATACATACATCTTACTGAGTAAAATTATATGACCAACGTGCAAACATCTTTCGTGTCATGAGATGTACCAATAAATCATTATTCCTAAAAGCTGAAGTAACTCAATGTGAGAAGATAAATGAATAAAAAGCGGAAAAAAATGTATAAAAGAGAAAGGAAAAACTACTTACATGTTTGTGTGTCAAAAAATAAAAAAGTATTTTACAGGAATTAATATAAAATTTAAATGCTGTGTAGCCGATAACAGAATGTCAATTAATTAAATCAGACAAACAAAATTTTAAGTAATGTGAATTATTAAAAACCGAAAAGTGTTTCTATCAAAAAGAATATACGTCAGGTATGGAGAAAGTCAAACACAGAACTAACTTTAATAACGGTAAAACCACTCGAGATATATGTGCATGAGGTCAGAAGATGAGAACAATCAAATAAATAAATAAATATATAAATACATTTATAGGACAAGATCACACATTTTTAATTATTCGATCGTAAATTGGATTTAAATTTTCCGTATCTTTCTGTAAATTAATGGTGTTGCTGTACTTTTTAATAAGAAACATCTCAGCTATCTCTCTTTTTCTGACATGTTTTTCACTGTGTAAGATCTCCGGATTTGACCAGTCAAAATCATGATTGTGCGATAAACGATGTTTAGTGATAACTG
>NJRL01000424.1:22569-33262 GCA_003063815.1 Aphaenogaster rudis
ATGCAATTTTGAATTTCTGAATTCATCATTTTATACGAATATGTCCGCTTTTTTGGCCGTTCAGCCCACTGTGGGGCGTGGAGAACTCCCGCGGGTCTCTGCTGCGAGACTTTATGTTCGTTGCAATTTCGGCAATTTCGAACATACCGGGCGATCTCGCGGAACATACCTGGCCAGTAATATAATTGTGCGATACGGGTAATTGTCTTAGCTATTCCGAGATGCCCGGCGGTGGCATCGTCGTGGTATTTTTCTAATATTTCGGACCTTTTTCCTTGGGCACACATTCCTTCCATTGCGCCTCCGCGGGAACTTCTTTAAAATCTAATTCATGCAAAGTATGTCTGAATAATTTGTCCCCGCGGAGGGTGTAGTCTGGGAAGTCGCGGGGGTTCTCGCGTACGGATTTCATGGTTTTCCGGAACCATGGGCATTTTGGCGGTGCGGTGGCGGCGGCAAGGACGAGTTGACGGGATAGCGCCTCCGCGATCCGGTTTAGGGTGCCCTTCCGGTACCGTATTTCCATATCATATTGCTGGAGCTCGATTGCCCAGCGCCCGAGTCGTCCCGTTGGAGCATCCAACTTTTGTAACCACTAAAGGGACCGGTGATCGGTAAGCACGGTAAACTGGTATCCCTCCAGGTAGTCATGCATCCATCGGATGCCCCAGACGACCGCGAAACATTCGAGCTCGGTCGTGCTGTAATTTTGTTCGGCTTTATTCAGCGTTCGGCTAGCGTATGCGATAACCCTCTCGCCCTCAGCGAAATTCTGTCAGGACGGCCCCAAGCCCGGTAGTGCTTGCATCGGTCTGTGGAATGAATTTTCTCGTAAAATCAGGACACGCGAGGACCGGCGCGGTTGTCAACGTATCTTTTAATATTTTAAATGCGTTTACCTCGTTTTCTCCCCAAACCCATTGAGCGTGTTTTCTTGTCAGTGCCGTCAACGGAGCGGCAACGGTCGCGAAATCTTTTATAAAACGGCGGTACCATGAAGCAACTCCAATAAATTGTCTTATTTGCTTCACGGTGCGGGGTTCGGGCCATTGTGCGACGGCACTGACTTTCTCCGGGTCTGTTCGTATTCCCTCGCGGTCGACGATGTGTCCGAGGTAAATTAATTGATTTACGCAGAATTTGCATTTTTCGGTATTTAATTTTAACCGGGCTTCGCGGAGACATCTGAAAACCTCACTAAGCGTACTCAGGTGTTCGTCGAATGTTGCATTAATGACGATTATATCATCAAGGTACACGAATACGTGAGGCTCCAGTTCGGGGCCGCGAATATTATCCAATAATCTTTGGAACGTTGCGGGCGCGGAATGTAGGCCGAACGGCATCACGCGGAATTGGAAGAGCCCCTTCCCCGAGACGGTAAATGCGGTAATCGGTCGGCTAGCGGGGGTCAGGGGGACTTGCCAATACCCGTTTTTCAAATCGAGTGTCGTTAGATATTTTGCCCCCCGCAATTTATCGAGGGTGGCGGTTATTTGGGGGAGGAGGTATGCGTCGGGTTCGGTTACCTCGTTAACCCGGCGGAAATCTATACAAAATCGGTGATTTCCGCCTTTCTTTTTTACCACTACTACGGGGGAGCTCCAAGGGCTGCGCGACCTTTCTATAACCCCCTCCCTTTCCATTTTCTCCACTTCCTCGTCTATTATCTTCTGCATTGCGGGGTTTCGGGGCCGGTATCTCTGTTTTCTCGGAAGTGTGTTCGGTTTTAGCCTGATTTCGTGTTGGGCGCGGCCCGTTGGTCCTTTTACGGATTCGAATCGGGGCAGTTCGTTGTTTAAGAATGCGCGGAGGCGTTCGTCTTCTGTTTCGGTGTTGTTTACGGTGGCGTTTGTCGGTAGCGCGGCGGGGTTTGCGGGGGTCGGGGGTGCCGGGAGTGTGAAGTGTGAGCCCTGTCTTTGCCCATAGGTCTACCCCGATAAGCATTTCGCTGCCGAGATTCGGCATTATTTTAAACATGTGCCAGGTTGTTTGTTTCGCGAGTCGCACCGGCAATTTTACGCGGTCGGATAAATCCACTTGTTGCCCGTTGGCGAGTTGGATCTCTGAACTTTCTTGCTGGACTTCAAATTTCAATTTCTTCGCGAGCTGTGCCGTATTTTCGTTAATTAGCGATACTTCCGAGCCGGTGTCTATGAGGGCTTCGATCTGTTCGGTTTCTATTCGGACGGTGACGTGCGGCCACGGGGTGTATTGTATCGCGGGGACCGGGGGGCAGCCGTGTTTTCCCCGGTCCGTGCGTCGTTTCCCGCCCGGGGGTGGCAATTTTTTGTTAGGACCCCGTCTTTCCCGCATTGGGAACAGAATCTTCGCGGGGTCCGTCGACAGTCGAATCGCGTATGACCTCTTTGTTTGCACCGCCAGCAACATTCGTCCCGGTTATACGTCGCGGCGGCTACGGGGGAGGGTCGGGCGGGTGCGTTTTGTTTTTCGCGTTGGCGGAGGAGATGCATTTTTTCTTCGTACGCGGCGATGCAATCTAGCAGGTCGTCGGAATCTATTATGGTATTTTTATCGATTGCCACTTGGCACCTTGGATCCATATTCCGATATAACCGGTCGGTTTGTTCGTTTTCTACATATCCTCCGCGACGACGCATTAGCGTCGATCGTGTACTCCGCGTAGGGTTCCCCTGGTTTTTGCACGCGAGCGCGGATCTCGTCTTCGAGCTGGGCGCGGTACGATTTTGGCAGAAAAGTGCTTTCAAAACTTTTTACTGCGTCTGTCCAGTCGTTCCACTTTTGACAGTTGTTATCGTACCACGCCTCTGCTCTACCGCTCTACCGCTCTACCGCTCTACCGCGCAATAATTCAGGGAGCCCTACGAGCAGTTAATCCTCCGTGAAACCGTACCTTTTTCGTCGTCCTTCTACTTGGCTTAAAAAAGCCCAGAGGTCCCCCTTCCCGTCGAAATAACACCCCCATTTTCGGATCTGATCCATCGTTTTCGCGGGGTCAGATTCTACGGCAGGGTGGGATACCGGTGGGGCAACACGTTTGTCCAGCGCGGCGATCGGAGGGTTGATTTCGACGGGCCTTGCATTTTGGGGTGCCTGTCCGTGTAATCTCTAAAGGTACAATTTCATGTTGACGCTCGACGCTGGATTCGAGCGTCAAATCTGGTCACGTGACTACCATTTAACCACTGGATTGACTGAAATAAGCGTCGAGCATCAAAGCTAAACTCAGTTTAACTTTTTTCACGACGCGGGAATTAAAAAATCTATCATTTTAGTCAATCCAGTGGTTAAATGTAATCACGTGACCAGATTTGACGCTCGAATCCAGCGTCGAGCGTCAGCATGAAAAGGCACCTTAAGGGTGCGGCGGAGGTCATCCATACTGTCTTCGGTTGACAATTTTAGGTGGGCGAGTTCCGCTACGAGCTCGTTTTTCGATAATTCTTGAATCCACCCTTTCATTTTTATTCAAAAAAAATTCTGCGTTAATCCCGTCGGTCAGGTCCGCTGTTCGGGCGCCATGTAACAAGCTGTCTTTCCGGCGCGGATTAGCTCGTCGATTTTCGGGTCAAGGCAAGTGAAAGAAGGCCGGACGGATTAAAGCAGAATGTGCGTTGGTTTGACACAAAGAATAAATATAATTTATTAAATTAGATGAAAGAATAGATGATACAAGTGAAATGCGCGGACGGACGATAACGGATCGCTCGGACGAACTCCAGTGAGAAATAATTCATCGATCGACATCGAATCGACGTCGAAATCATCGAAATTACATGAAATTTGATGTAATTTCGATGATTTCGACGTCGATTTAATATCGATTCGATGAATTTCAATTAGCCATTTCTCACTGCTAACAAATATTCACACGGACGAACGACAGATAATCGCGCGGACGGAAAGCAGTGCTCGCGGTATTTACAAAGACGGTAAGGGCGCCAGGGACGCGAGTGTCGCGGCTTGTGCTTCGCGCGGTGCGAGTACACGTGCGTGGCGGGCGTGGCCTAGAGCGCGATCGCAGATCGCTAGCCGAGATCGCTAGGCGGATCGATAGGGGCGCGATCGCGTAGCGTACACGCGGCCGAGGGATAGCGCGTGTTCGCGAATCTCGATCCCTATGTAATTATCTACCCGCGAGGGTTTTATCGCGCGGAACACGGAACAATGACGCTTGTCGACACGTCGTTCGACGGAGGCCGAGAACACTCGACCCCCTGGTTCTTGGCGTCACCGAAGAGCAGGCTGTGGGCCGTACGGTCGCTGAGAGGGTTGAAAGAGGCTTGCAGGCCTCCCTTGCTCTCGCCGGACTGGCCAATGGATCGGTCGGTGGACAGGTCGGCTGCCGACACGACGTTCGGCGAAGGCTGAGAACGCTCGACCCCCTTTTCTCGCCGGGACTGCCCAGGAGGTGTCGGATGTCGAGGGAGCTGCCGACACGTCATTCGGTAGAGACCGAGAACTCTCGACCCCTTTTTCGCGCTCTCTCGACTTCAGGATTGGAGCAGGTTCGGTTTGTGGCACAGCGGATTCTCAGGAAGTTGGCTTACAACGGAGTGGATTGTTAACAACAATTTCGGGGATTATATACCCCAAAATTTAGCGTTTGGGTATTCTCGTTACGTCTTCGGTTTGTTCCGCCGATCGGCGCCCCGACGCTCGGGGCTTCGGCGGGGTGCGGAACGGTACGATTCCCCGGCGGCGGCGGCGGCTCGAATAGGCGGCGTTCGGCTGGCGGCGGAAACACCCGAGCGCTTGTCGTTCGCGTTTGCTCGGTGCACGCGTACTCCGGTGTGCGTGCGAGTCAGCTGACTCTCGGTGCGTTCGTACGCGTGAGAGTCAGCCGACTCTGGCCGCTGCTTGCAGCGGCCGTGCATTCGGACGGTTTATCGGCGCTGTGCGCCTTGCATCGCCCGACCGGTGGTCGTCGGGCGGCATCCGACGGTCTTTGCCGGGCATCGGTGGTAGTTGGCCGACAGGAATAATGCATGGGGGTGGTGCATTGTTACAAGTCTAGTGATCAATAGCATGGCCAGACAAAGATTAAAATGTCAGGGTGAGTGGAGGGAAAATAGACTTGGTCATACAAGGCTTGGACTCTTCCACAAACATCCTTTTACCTTGAAACAGGACAGGATTCCTAGAAAATCCCAGCTGGTAAAAACTTTTAAAGTTTCAATACCAATCAGGGAGGACTGGCGCAAGCCAAAATTTTTAACCAACTCAAATGTGGACGTATGGTACACTGACGGATCAGGAACAAACGGCCGCTTCGGAGCGGGCATCTATGGATCTGGAACAAACCATAAAGAAAGTATCCCTATGGGTGAGCTAGCCACGGTCTTTCAGGCCGAGGTGCTGGCCATTCTTAGGTGCGTGGAACTCCTATTCACAAAAGAGAGGAGCAAGAAACACGTTTTCATCTGCTCGGACAGCAGAGCAGCCATTGACGCCCTTGTCAAGACATCTACAGAGTCATCTGTGGTTTGGGACTGCATGCAGGCGTTGGTAAGACTAGGAGATGCAAGAAGCATAACCCTAGTTTGGGTCCCTGGACATCAGGGCATCCTTGGCAATGAGACAGCCGATGCGCTGGCTAAGCTGGGGACCCAGATGGACCCGGCTGAACCGACCGTTGGCGTCTCCTTTACCGTAAGAAAAAGAACCATCAAAAGCTGGCTGGAACAGGGGCACTTAAACTCCTGGATAGCAACTAACGGCTGCCGACAATCCAAACAGCTGATGAAATACCCCATGTTAAACAGAACCAAGGAGCTGTTGGCAATGAAAAGAGACAGGCTAAGAACAGGAATCGGCCTTCTCACGGGACATGTGACCCTTAGGGCTCACCTACACAAACTCGGTCTTACCGAGCAAAAAGACTGCCGATTATGCGGAGAAGAGAGTGAGGACAGCCTGCATATTTTATGCCGTTGCACCGCGCTTTCTTGCAAAAGATACAGCCCAGTGAGAAATGACAGGTCGGAAAAACAATTATTAGACGTCTATGTCGTCTATGGTTGATATTAATAAGCATTTCAACCACTTTTCAATCAGTTGAAAATTTCGTTTCTATTGGGTGTAATAATTTTTTTTCTTGCAAATATACAATTTATAAAAATGTTTGACGTCACTATTTGTGACTCTTATTTGTGACTCAAATTGTCGAAATATGTATTTTCTGCACGTGATATCTACAGTTTTTCTATTGTGATTCAAGTACATCAAAATTGTGATAAACTTATTGTTAGTTAATTTAATACTACATTGTCAAAAGAAAATGGAAATTAATTTTTGATTAAATATATATATATCTCACTTCCGACCTGTGCTTCGAAAGCTCCTTGCTCCACCGCTGAGCCTTGGTCGGATGGTGTTTCAGTTTTATTGGGCAGCCTCATAGGCTTCTACGATAGCGTTACTTACAAATTGTGCCGCTACTTCAAGATTTTTTGTTTTATGGAATCTAGTGGGAGTTTTTTTCAGGATGGTCTCTAGGTCCGTCCTGTAGCCCTCCCAGTCCGTGTGTCTGGGGTTGCGACCCCATTTCTTGTCCTCCGTGTGTTTGAAGGCACAGCGTATTTGCCTGTGATCCGAGCCCGAAGGTTCACCGGATACTCTCCAGTCCCCCACTACGCTCGTCACTCCTTCCGTACACACGGTGATATCTATAACCTCCTGTCTTCTGCAGTCCATAAAGGTAGGTTCTGACCCTTTATTTAGGATTGTCAGTCCGGCGCGCATGATGAATTCGTGAAGGCCTTCCCCTCTTAGGTTGATATTCGTGCTCCCCCAACCTACGTGGTGGGAATTTGCATCACAACCCAGCAGGAGTTCCAGCCTTCTTTCCTCAGCATACGCTATCAGGTCTTTGACCTCCTTTTGGGGTGGTGGATCCCTGGAGTCGTAGGGCATATAGATTGACCCTACCAACAACTCCATGTGTTCGCCTTCTGCTAGGTTGAGTCTCAGTTGAATGACCGTGACGTCCTCGCAGCTGAGCTGTATCATAATGATTGCATTTCGTCCTTTGACCACGATGCAGGTCCTTATTTTGTTCTGAGTGTTCACTTTAAAAATATTACCGCAACCATTCAGTTCTTTTATAGAATTATTCAGAAGCCATGGCTCCTGGATAAGTGTTATTGCTATCTGCATCGCAGCCATGCTCCTGGCTAATATCGCCGAGGCGTCTTTGCTGTGATGCAAGTTAATTTGTGTGAAAGGAATCCCTATGTATTGTTGGGCTCGAGGAATAAGATGCTACGGCCTTTTAGTGTGAGGAATTCTTTATTGTTCTTAGCCAGCAGTTACCACGCCAAAGTCTCGGCTCTTACTCCCTCCCGCCCGGAGAGGTTATATATCCCAAAACTCCCCGCGAGAGAGGGCGCCCCGCACGGTCTTAGGCCATATCCCCAACGGTACATCCCTCTCTTTATATAGAAGCTTAAGGGCGCGGCCAGACTACGCGAATATTCGTGATTCGAGCATCGTTCATCCTTGTTTATCATTTGATAAACAACAAGGATGACATGACTCGAATCACGAATATTCGCGTGAAACGCGCATAGTCTGGCTCCGCCCTAAGAAAGCACATAATCTTTTAGGTACAAGGGTTTTCTTACAGAGCGGACAGGTCTGGAACGAACATTGACGCTTTCGCCCCCACTCATCTCCACTCTCTTCCCTGGGCTCTCTCGCCCCGTACAGCCCTCCTGAACTAGGTCCTCGCTATCTCTAGATTCTAGAGGAGTGCTGCTAGGAGCATCCTTTACAATTTCAACATCAGGCGGGTTAGGACCGCTACAATCGTTTAATTCCGACAGTGTTGGAGCGGCTTGATCAAGAGTCTCCCAGTTGCTAGGGATAAAATTATAGTATTTAGCTAGAACTAGATGCCATCTATTCTTTCTATATGTACCGCTATGGGTCTCTACCAAATATGATCTTGGTTCCTCCAGCTTTTTTACGATTTTACCGTACATTCTTAGATCTGTCACCCAAACACTATCGTTTACATTTAATTCAGAGAGTTTTTTTGCACGATGTCTATTATTATAGTTCATACACATTTTATTTTTGTACCTTACTTCCCCTCTGAAAACTGAGTCTGTATCAACAGTTTTATTTAAAACACTTGGTAATACTGGTAAATGGGATCTAATTTTGTGATTGAAAAGTAATTCTGCCAGACTAAATCGATTTTCCAGAGGTGTCGTGCGGTACGCTAAAAGAGACAAATACGTCTCATCCCCCTTTTTCAATAAATTTTTTGCCGTTTTTACCGCGGCCTCTATACAGCCATTCGATTGAGAAAAATATGGACTGCTAGTTACATGTTTGAATTCATACTCTTTCGCAAATTTTTTGAATTCACTCTGAAATTGTGGACCATTGTCCGATCTCACTTCCTCTGGTAATCCATATCTCGCAAATAGTTCTTTGAGCTTGGTGATAATTGCTTTTTCGCTAAGAGACGTCAGTTTAAATATCTCAAAAAATCTAGAGAAGTAATCAATGACTATTAAGTACCAATTATCATCAAGCGTAAATAGGTCAGTTGCAACTTTTTGCCACGCTCTATCTGGGAACTTGTCTTTTACAAACGTTTCTTTAACATTTATCCGATGTTCGACGCATTGAGGACAATTCCGAACAAGATTTTCGATTTCAGTAGACAATCCCAACCACCAAACCGTGTTTTTCGCGCGAGCTCTACATTTTACTACTCTTTGATGTCCTTGATGTATAAATTCAAGGCATTTGTTTTGTAAAGATTTATGTATAATTATTCTTTTCCCCCGTAATACATAGCCGTCACATTCTAAAATTTCGAAGCGATATTGGTAATATGGAGAAAGTTCTTCATTTATTAAATGTTTCTTAGGCCATCCAGTTCTAGCATATTCTTTTAATTTATTACTAACAGGATCTCGCAACTGCTCTTGTTTTATCTCCTTAAGAAAATAGGATTTGATTTCGAAAGAAGTAGTGATGAGATTTACAAAATTTTCAGTTTCTAATACTAATTCATCGTCATTCGGTGAAACTACTTCCTTTCCAAATCTTCTCGATAGAGCGTCTGCTACTACTAAGTCTTTTCCCGGTACATAATGTATTTCGTAATCGTATCTCATAAGCCTCAATCTTAAACGCAATAAACGTGGTGTAAGCTCATCGATGGGCTTAGTTTGTAGAACCTGTACTAGAGGTTTATGATCTGTTTCAATATAGAATTTTATGCCAGAAACGTAGTCTGAAAATTTTTCGCACACCCACGTTAATGCTAGAGCCTCACACTCGATTTGCGCGTATTTCTGCTCAGTTTTTGAAAGCAAACGCGATGCATAACTAACTATTCTCTTTTTATCATCGCTGGCTTGCTGTATTAAGCACGCGCCGAGGCCATAAGATGAGGCATCTGCTGAAATTGTAATTCTCTGAGAATGGTCAAAATAGGCTAGGCATGGACTTTTTTGAAGCAACTCTTTGATTTTTTTAAACGCTTGTTTTTGCGGTAAATCCCAAGAAAAGAACACATTATTCTTTAGCAAGGATGTTAAAGGTTCTAAAACCTCAGATCTGTTAGGAATAAATCTGCTCGAAAAATTCACCATTCCCAGGAATATTAATACATCCTTTTTGTCCTTCGGTTCCGGGAAGTCTACTATCGCTGCAACTCTCTTAGGATCTACAGAAATCCCTTCATTAGATATAATATGCCCCAGAAATTCTAACGACTTCACGCCGAAAACACATTTTTGTCTATTTAGTGCGATACCTTCGATTTGGATGCGCCTTAAGACCTCCCAAAGTATTTCGTCGTGCTTTTCTCTTGTAAGTGCATGAATTAAAATATCGTCAATATGGAATATTACGCCTTCTAACCCATTTAAAATTTTGTACAATAACATTGAAAAATATTCGGGCGCACATGTTATACCGAATGGCAGTCTCTTAAATATAAAACGGCCATATGGCGTAATAAAGCAAGTTAAGTCTTGACAACTTTTT
Source organism: Aphaenogaster rudis (assembly GCA_003063815.1). Lineage (NCBI taxonomy): Eukaryota > Metazoa > Arthropoda > Insecta > Hymenoptera > Formicidae > Aphaenogaster > Aphaenogaster rudis. The sequence goes on from NJRL01000424.1 coordinate 32,566, forward strand.
TTTAGACGAATTTGATAAAACCCAGAAGTAGTATCTAGACGACTAAAATACTTAGAACCTTGAACCTGAGCCAGAATTCTTTCAACTTTACCGATAGGAAAATGTGTGCGCAATACTGCTTTATTTAACTTAGTATAATCTACACATAGGCGTATTTTATTGTTTTTACGAACGATCACGATTGGGCTGACCCAAGGCGTATGATGTTCAACCGGTTTAATTATATTCAATTTTTGTAGACGGTCTAGTTCCTCTTTCACAGGTTTTAGTAACGGTATCGGGACTACGCGAGGAACCGACTGTATAAAAGGTTGAATGTCTTCTTTAACTTTAATATCCATTTCGGTCTTAAAAGTACCTATTTCGCTGAAAAGATTAGGAAAACTCGTTTGAATATTATCGATATTTAGCTTAATCATGTTAATTTCAGACTTATAGCCATCGCCAAACTAAAGAATATTTAAATTCTTAATCGCGCCTCGCCCTAATATAGGTTTGCGTAACTCTTCGATAACATATATATCCGTATTAATTCTTTTATTTGACACAATAATGATTAGGACCGACGAAATTGTCAAATATATAAGTATGAAGCCAAATGTCGGTCAACCGCGGATCTTGGTGCGTAATAATAATTTATGTGAATTCCCTGTTCATGTGAACTGCGCGCCGCATATTCGTCGGTCTTAAAACACAA
>NJRL01000424.1:44720-58916 GCA_003063815.1 Aphaenogaster rudis
TAGATTGGACGTAGATGGTAGATAGACGTCAGCTTCAGACGTCGGTTAGATGTCGAATCGATGTAAGTATTCTGCCTGGGATACTACCACAATCTGTATGATTGATACGTAGTAATAAATAGAATACCATCTATGGCCAGTCAAGTCGTCTTACAATTTATTATATGTTTATTATTTACTGGCGATTTAGGAAAAATTAAAGTTATAAAATAATAATTATGTTTAACTCACTTACACATATTGTTACTTAAATATGTATTATCCTGTAAAACGCATGTCTTTCACAGATTTTAAATTAAAATATATTTCTTATTCTGCAGATCACTTCAACCAATTCTTAATATGATGTATGTACATAAAAAGGGCTTACTATGGTGCAAAGATTTTTTTCAGATTTTTTTCTCTGTCCCCTACTTCAGTTATATAGCTATCCAAAAATTGGATTTTTTACAATTTTCAGATTTCAAAGGCTTTAGAAAAAAATGGGGGGCAAAACACCTCAAATTTTTTGTTATCTTTATTTTTTGTTATATTTATCTGGTACCCCATTGTTTATATAAAAAAATTGATTGAGGTGTTTTGTCCCCTTCCTAATAAAATTTTGGTTTAAAGATGAAAAAAATTAGTACCTCGGAAAGAGCACAAAATAACACAAAAATTATTAACTTTAGAGGAAAAGTTGTAATGATCTAAAAGAAAGGTCATTTTAAACCGAAGAGAATAGTTTTTGGTTTATTCAAATCGGACAGATAAAACAAGAGTTACAGTAATTAACACAAATGCTTGAAAACTGTAAAATCGCTGTACGCTGCTGATTTAAAATGGCCGCCGCGGCCAAATATATGGTTAAAAAAATTTTTTAAAATTAGTTTTCAACTCTTGAAATAAGTAAGTATAATAACATTATCAAAAATTTTAAACATTATGAAGCGATCAACTAATTTAAAACTGATTGAAATGGGATATGGAATAACCCCATATAGTTGGAAAAACACAGTTTATTCACATGCGATGCTGTTTATAATTTATGTGACTTTAATTTTTCTTTATATATTTAATTGCAAATAAATTAATTAAAAAACTAAATAATAAAAATTATTGATAGCATTTTTATGCAATGTAAATATCATTAAAAATTTGTTCTAAATTGATATTTAAATAAATATTTTTACATTTACTTAATTTTTTGAAGAGCATATTAATGGCAATCCTAAATGCTGTTGTATATTCCTCGTTAAAAGACGAAATTATCCAATGCAGAAACTTACAACACACTCTCCTACCGTGAGTACTTTTTTATATTTTTACATTTTTATTATTACATTATATATTTAAAGTATACCTATATAAAACATTCTAATAAATTATAGCATATCGAGAAAAAAGTAACAAGAGAAGAAAAAAAGGAATTAAGTGTTGTAATAATGATCTTGAAAATGTACAATGTGCTAGAAATATTCAAATTTTCCAAAAATTTCTATAATAATGCAATAGATGTCTCAAATCATATCTCGAGGTCAATTCAAGATGAAGAAAATGTTGCAGCAATGATCAAAAAGGTACAATATGCTAGGCCGAACATTCAAATGTCCCAAAGATCTTATAATAATGCAGTAAATAGCTTAAGGAGGTATTCTAGTTTGACGGATAAAAAAAAATCAATCTTTTTTACAGTTATTCAATCTTTATACTCTTATGAATAAGTCTGCAAAGCGATTTGACGAAATTCAAATAGTTTGTCGGTGTTTTCACGCTTTGAAGAACGCGGCGTATGGGCTGAGCGAGCAGATTTAAACTTTAAGTTAACATTTCGAGATCAATTGAAGATAAAAATACTAAAGAGCCTGCCAATACAGCAATAAAAAATTTGAAATTTAAACATATGGTCTTTAAATACAAACGGTGTACAATTTGCATTAGAAAAATCTGGACTCAGATATTTCTTTCTTGCCATCGTGTGCTAGTGTGTACTATGTGTTACGCAGAATTCAACAATAATTTGTGACAAGAAATTGTAAAATCTTTCCCCTCGACGTCGACACTTGACATGACGCTTAAGTATCCGAAACAATGATTGGCCCGGCAAGGTTTGAGTTGAATGGCAAGTATACATGTAACAGAATCTATCGATCTGTAACGATCAGCGAGATCGGAGAGAGGGCAGGTGTGTGGTAACGGGGAAGTGCGAATAGATGATGATCGAGGGACGTAGAGCACTTCGCCGCCGGTCTTCGAAGCTAATAGTAAAAAATTATTCAAATTATAGAAATTATTTGATATAAATATTCTAAATCTGTCTGTCAGTTTTTGTTGTAGGCGATCAGCCATCGAAGGGTTTCAGTTGTAGCGTTAATTATTTTGTCAATTATATTTTGTATAGTTTGTAAATCGTCGAACGTGTAAGGGAGCTGTGTAATCGAACTGTGTGAATCTAATCCTGTTATAATGCGAGATGATATTATCGAGAAAAAGAGCGAACGATCCATCCGGATACTCACACACAATTGTAAGTCAATAAATATTCAATATACTTATATATCGCTTGCCCATCTCTCTATCTTTTTTTGAACTCAGCAAATTTATTCTTTTTGGGTCCTCCAACGGAATCCTCTTGTGACGTCTCATTCCTAATAATCTAAATTGCTAGCCAAATAATAAATCTATATTGGACTTAGTAGTTTGTTAGTTTTACAAAACTAACTGGCGCCCAACAATCGCGAAATTTACCAAGTAACGCAGAGCCCTGGCAGCCACTGACCCAGGCCGCGCCAGGTGTCGACGTTATTTATTAACTTATTATTTTTATTATTTTAAATTTAATCAAAAGAATAACGTCGATCTCAATTTATATGAATATCTAAATGAAAATAAACGAGAGGCATCCATTAGTATTAATTAATAATAGAAAACTACCGAAGTTTATAAATAGATATTCAATATACACAAACGATCGTCTTTCTGTTAAAATATCGTACCCATAGGTACAGCACAGAACATTGCAGCAACATTGCAGTAACATTGTAATATTGCCGAAATATTACAGTAACATTGCAATATTGCCGAAATGTTGCTGCAATGTCCTGTGCTGTATGGGTATTATATAGAATTTAAGTGATTAGTAGATCTAATAAGTAGATGTAGTAGATCTAAGTGATGTATGTTAGGATTTATAAGGAGTAGAATATATTTATACACAGTTATATTTATATTGTACAGTTGGTAAAATGTAATTTATTTACATGTTGCTTACACAAGTTGCTTCCCCTACAGCACAAAAATTGCAGCAACGTTGCAACATTGCAGTAACATTAAATATTGCCGAAATGTTGCAGCAATGTTGCTGCAATTTTTGTGCTGTAGGAGTTGTTTTGAATCAAGCAATTGTAACAATAAAGTATTTCTATTTTTCAGTATATACATTTAACAATATGTAAATTAGAAATTAAATTATCGAAATCATTGCAATTGTGTGTGTGTGTGTGTGTGTGTGTATAAATTGATTATTTTTGGCAGATTTATGTAAGTTTTTAATGCATAAAACATTTTTCGATAACGCCACGCGATGCTTGGAAATGTTCACGGAATTATATAAAAAAGTAAAAAGTTTATTTCTGATATTTGTGCTATATCTTAAAACATTAAAATCTATGATACTAAACATTCATCCATTAAGTTATTGCTTCCATTTGTAGCTACGTTCAAGTTATTTTCAAAAGTGAAAAATGCATCGTCTTATTTTTTGCGTAATACTTTGTGTTTTTATATCTCGCGTGTCTTATATTTATCCCTTTTATATATAATATTATTCATATTAATATTTAATTTACAGATCTTCATATTCCATATTTATTGACCAGATACTTACAATCTCACATAACGAGAATGATATATTGCAATTATCGTTTAGATAAAAATCGTATGCATTTCTATATTCTAAATCATCACAAATTGTTCAGTCGCTAAGTAGTTTCAACTTCAACCTCAACTCAGTACAACTATCCACAAAAACATAAATACGCCGATGACATTCTTGTGTCCACTACCTCCATACATTCAATACATATGCACGAGACTACCTATGGATGTGCTCCCTTACACGTATATCAGACTATATAATATCAAACCGTCGCGATATGCAGTTCTGCAAGCTAAGCCAGTCGCAAAGTGACGAACTCTAATGCCGATTTTCTCGACAACCAAGAATCGATCATTCATTTATTTGTTCATTTGCAATTATTGGTTCGCACTTGCATAATTCAGCCTCATTTCAGTTGCTGGGTATTTTTTTAATCGACTAGTCACGTGTTTTCGTCGTCTGCTCTTCCTTTTACTGCCTCAATTACTTCATCATGGTGTGAGCGACTTCGTCGCCGCAACACTTGTAACGATTTTAATGAGACTATTATATCGTTTCACACAATCGCTTTTTCTACGCGCCCATTTTCGCTGTGCGCCGTAAGCCTTCTTTCTTAGACCCGCATTATGTCTACGGGCAAACGGATGCATTTATTGTGTGACCAGTCAATTAATTAGAGACTTCAACGATACGCTTTCGCCCTCTCCGCCCAGGCAAACAGATCCACGCTGGGTATTGCCTCAAAATCCGTGCAGCGTCTCAATTCGTTCCTGAAATATTACAGGAGCAACATCGAATTAAGCGTGTAATAAATTTTGGATATTTTGTTAATTAAGTTGCGCCACAAAATCTTGAACTTACTCTGCTTGCGGCTTGAGAAACACATTGCGCTGCATATGCGTGATGTCATCACCGTTGTCGCAGAATATCCGTGCTAAGGTAACGTTACGCAGTTGAGCCAATTGCTCTGTGACAAAAAGAAGATAATTGATCAAAATTTTGCAATAATACCTGCAATTCGGAACATATTAAACATAAACAATATGTTGATACAGGGCCTTTTAAATACCCACCTCTTTAGAGAAAAAAGAAGCACTTTATTTGAAGGATTACAAAAGGTTTACTAAAATAAAGATTTCTTAAGCGTCGGTTAACCACATTGACCTTGTGTGTGCGCTTGCACTGCTTGACAGGCTTGACTTTGTGAAGAGGCGAGTGTAACGCCATCTGGCTAAACGTGTACTAACAAGAATTATACAACCATAATATAGATGAGAAATAACTAGGATGCATCGGTCACAAAAATCAGATTTTGAAATAAGAAAAAATTATGTGTTTAACAAAAATAAACCTAACACAATATTCAGCGTACCAGGTGTGAAGGGATGCGGTTGTATTGTGGAGTCATAGAAGAACCTGTCAGTACGCCGGGATCTGGAGAATTGCTCGTAAAGGAGACAGCGGAAGGTCGGGCCGACCATGCCGTCGTCCGCTGGTCTCTCTGCCATACCACCCACGATAAGATCGACGTCGTTGGGATGGGAATAGGTTGTGCGCAATTTTCTCATCATCTAGTAACCGAATGATAACCACATATTGATAATCGTCATAAGAATATCAAATGCAAAAGAAGCGTTGTTTTGAGATTACCTCCATAGGAATGTAATCTAGGAAATCATCAAAAGTCCTGGCAGCAGGAAGTCCGCAGTGTCTACGGTAATAATTGTAACCCGGGAGGCCATGATCACGGCCACGTTCAATGTCTAAGCTAATGGCATCCAAGCCTAAATCGTTGCCATTGCTGGTGTACAATTTGCTTGTCATCTGTAGTGCAAAAATAATGATTACATCATCGTGAAAGGTTCTTCCTGATCATCCAACAAGCGCTTTTTATATGAGAGAAACAGTATTTAATACCATACTTACGTCTGGAATGAGACTAATGTCCATTTTCTGGCTGGTTTGAGTAGCAAGACCACGGAGCAATCCATCAAACACCTCCTCCGATTCGATTACGCGCGGATTGAAAAAATGCTCCGCTAACTGTAGCGTTTTATTCTGTTGACGAGAATTATCCGGCAAGCTGGAATAAAAGGATCATACATATTTCGTTATATTTGCACTCTACAGACCACCGCAGGATTTATTTTCGACGTGTCGTAACGCTTACCTCAGCTTCCCCTGCATCAGCGAATTCAGGAAACGCAGCGCTGCGGTAGCGGCTTCGTTACTGACCGCTGGCTCGTCATCAGAATTATAATAACTGTTCCCTACGGTGAGACCGCCAACTCGAGTGTACCTTCTACCCAACAAGATGGGCAACCACTCTTTGTACGTGATGTGCTGAATCTCCGCGATTACGATACGCCTGGCCTCTTGGTACAAAACTTCGTCCGACCAGTCCGGATTCAACCTGGCAAGTTTGTCGGCAACGCGATTGTGTTCACGGTGCCACACCGTGTGAATCACAGCTAATTGAGGATGAACGTTCACGCGATCGTCACCTGATAGACGCATTTATTAAAATGTTAAAAAATGATTTGTGACAAACATAAATGCTTAGTTATACAGACAGATAAATGTGTAGGATTAAGATTCTCACCGGAATTGTAGCAATTTTCTCCGCATTGCGATGTGAGTTCGGCATCTCCTCTCGGCAAGTACGCGTGATTGTTTCGTACGTCGACGCGAAGACGTCCGCCTTCGAAAGTACGAATCTCGCGAGATTTCTTCATGGTAGAACCATAAATCGTGGAACCGTCCAGAAAGTGGCTCACTTGGTTCATCTGCAAATTATACGCAAATTTACATATAATTGCACTTAAATTTGGAATTATAATTGAACAATCTCAAGTTTATAAGTTAATAAATTAAAGTCTGGCAATTTATTGAAGATGTTACATCAACAACGACGTTTTGATTGTGAATTACGATCCTCCTCAGGTTTATAGAGAGACGAACAAAATCAATCCATAGCTCAACCATTATGCACGCAATAAGTCACGTCTATGGACTAACATTACATTACGCATTAATAATATTCACATAAATAGTAAAAAACACCACTAAAATAGTAATATGTGTAACTTACAAGTATTGTTCGTCGATATGAAATAGAATTAAAAATTTTGTCAATTTGAAAGACACCATACGGAATTCTAACGAGCATGAATCAGGAAAAACGACCAAACCACACAGTATATGAAACAGTTATGACGAGGGAGGTCGGAGATAAGTAACTAATTGTTTATTTATAAAATTCTTATTACTTTGTCATAAATCTTAGATAGATTGTCAGTGTCCTTCTGTAAGTTAATCGTTGTGTTATTCTTTTTGATGAGAAGCATTTCAGCAATTTCTCTCTTCTTAGTGTGTTTCTCATTGTATAATATTTTTGGATTACGCCAATCAAAGTCATGATTTAAAACCTCACGATGTTTACTGATTATTGAGTGGTTATTGGAATTCGCCCTGATATTCGATTGGTGTTTTCTTTAATTCTTGTTTCCAAGTGTCTCTTTGTTTGTCCGACATAACAGGCATCGCAATTTCCACATTCAATCATATACACTACCTCAGTTCGTTTAACATTAAAAAGTTTATCTTTACCTTTCTTGATAATGCTATTAAGTTTTTTAGGAATGACATAAACCGTATCAAAACCTCGAGTCTTTAAAATATTTTGGATATTCTCACTTAGATCTCTAATATAAGGAACAGTTATAATATTTCTGTTGAAAAAGAAATCATTCCTTCCTCTGTTATTATTAATGTCTGGAGTGTTACATCTGTATTTTAGTTCTTTTAGTCTTTTATTGACAATTTTATTAATAATATGTATAGGGTAGCAATTGTTAGTGAGAATATCTTTGACACTACATATGTTTGAATCGTGGAACTGACTATCAGACAACAAGATGGCACGATCAACTAAGTTTGTTATAATGTTAGCTTTGTACTTAAACGAATGGTTAGAATGTTTCAGATACTGTGTGGTTTGGACGTTTTTCCTGATTCGTACTCGTTAGAATTCCGTATGGTGTCTTTTAAATTGACAAAATTTTTAATTCTATTTCATATCGACGAACAATACTTGTAAGTTACACATATTACTATTTTAGTGGTGTTTTTACTATTTATGTGAATATTATTAATGCGTAATGTAATGTTAGTCCATAGACGTGACTTATTGCGTGCACAATGGTTGAGCTACGGATTGATTTTTGTTCGTCTCTCTATAAACCTGAGGAGGATCGTAATTCACGATCGAAACGTCGTTGTTGATGTACCATCTTCAATAAATTGCCAGACACGTCGAATACATTTTCTTTAATTTATTGTTTAATTGACTGGCGAAGAAACTACCATCTCTTTTATAAGTTAATTTCATTACATTTCTTTGAAGCAAAGGGTTATTCAAACGTTCTTTGATTTAATATATGGCAATTATTTACCTGTTCCACAGGTCCGAAAGTGCACTCTGATCTTAGGACAGGCAACGACCGAACATAATTCATGCACCGGACGTAATGTTCGCCGTAAACGGGATCGCGATCTGGCACGCTGATCGGAGAACAATCTGGATGGACGTGACGCGGTGACAGAGTGTCTCCATCCGGCTGGCAGCAAGAGATTGGTTTTCCGTTTGAGACTGCAATTAAAAAATAATTTTTTAAATTGCTTTTTAATGACTTAATTATGCTAACCCTTACAAAAATATTTCACCGTTTTTACACCTCATATATAGATCGTTTTTAGCCCGTTTTTAGACCATTTTTAGCCCGTTTTATCATTTTTATGTCCATTTCTTGCACTCGCAAGCACGCGCAGTCTACTGCGAAAGAACATGATGAGTATACGCGAGTATGCGTATGAGTATTTTTGAGTAGATTATCCATTTTTAATACTCGTTTTTCAATCGATGAATGACAACACGTTAATACGTTCCTTTTTTACTCACAAGGATGAGGACAAAGTAGGTCGTCCGTTTTCAATACTCATTTTTCAGTTGATGAGTGACAATACGTTAGTACGTTCCTTTTTTATGAGTGCTAAACGAGTATTTTGTACTCGTAGCTGAATGTACATTTATACACCTCAAATTTACACGGCACGTATTTACCACTCAAAAATACTCATAAGAATACGTTATTACTACTCGGATATACTCGTACGCAATCCGCTTTAACCACTCGGTTTTACGGAAAATGGTCCCTTTGCGCCCCAAAAACGGGTCGTACTCATTGAACCAAATGCACGTTTTTCCACTCAAACTGACCGTTCTCGCGGGCCAAAAACGGTGAAAAATTTTTATAAAGGAACGAGAATAGAACTGGCATATCCCTTGACGTTTACTTCAACATATACTGCGAAAAATGTTATTTATGATTTTTAGTCTCTGACATCAGCTGCAATAAAGTAAAAACTTTTTATGACTTCACATATTACGCAATACGGATTTATTCCAATTGGTTTAATGGTATTAATAATTTGTAAGGTATTAATACCGAGTCGTTAAACATTCGCATACTTTTTACGTAACAAATGAGAAGTCGGTCGATCCGGTTAAAATTAGTCGCTTAAATTTAACCGCGAGGGTATACTTACCCATCTTACGAACTGGTGTGTGGGCCATGTCGTGAGCGATGAATTGGCTCCATTCCATCACAGCCAGTGTTCTGCTAGCATCCGATTGATTGTCCGCGGTGGACAAAGCGGCGCTTACGAGCCTCGGGCTTGGCAGTGGTTTCTTTGTTTGTCCGACACGTCTCGGTTCTTGGATGCCTGCTTCCCAAACCGAACATTAGAACTCTGTCGCGTTAACGATTCGAAGTCGCAAAATCGGAGTAAATCGGTGCTACTTTGGTGCGATGTAGTGCTTTGCTCTTGTCGAAGATACTCGCGAGATAGGATAAATTATAACCATTAAATCGCGTGAGCAAAATCATAACGGGAAACGATACGATATGATTCCGCGACAATTCGTAAATCGATCAGCTGAATGAACAATCATCGTATACAAGCCTCGTCAATCGTGATTACTCCGATTTTAGCGAATTCAGACGCGCGCGCGCTCAAAATGGTACGCTTAGCAGTGCAGCACGAGAGGAAACCATAATCACTATAACTGCATAAATATTCTGTTCTAGCTATAAACAGGCGAGTGTACCGCCGGCTGTGCTAAATCTTAAGATCCTAACTGCGCCTACAACCTGCCTTTCCGCGCGATAAATTCAGGGAACGATCAGAGGAGTAATTTTGTCCGTGTCGCGAGCATATCCAGAACGAATCGTAAACAGGAATTATCATCGCTAGGAAGTCCACATCCTGCATTCGCGATGGACGGGTAATTTCGCTCCTGGCGCTGATCGGTCCCTGAAGAATCCTAAATCTCGTGCTGCAATGCGAGTCTGCTAGCAAGTATTGCCTCGACTACATCGACTTCGACGTTCTGATGCGTTATCGAACGACGAGCCGTCTGTTGCGTTGCTGCTAAAGCATGGGCAGAGACGCGATTGTGATAACTGCAACCACGAAATAACGGTTTGCGGATATATAATCGACGCCCTAGCATCGAAGTTACGACCGCTCGAATCGAAAACGCTCGCAGAAACGTCCCCGTGAACTTATCTATAGATGATCGATGAAGGCGTTCGAACGAGCGAACCGAGCTGGGAGGAGGTTCTGAATGTAACATTAAATGTATCGAAAATACACTGCGAATGTGGCGGAAGCTATGACAATTTCTAAAAGCAATTTCGATGATTGATTGTTAAGACGAGAAGTTTATGCTAAATGTGAGAAAAAAAGGGTGCCATTTAATCGAATTCAAGCTAAGGATATTTCTACTTTTGCTTGGGGGAAAGTATATAGGGTGATTCTAAATAAGTGCGAAAAATTTTAGGAGATAATTCTTTGTTGAAAATTAAGAAGGCCCTTTTTTTCATATAAATATATACTTTTATATCCCTCTCTGAGGAGTTACACTTCTCCAAAGGGGGAGATGAAAATTAGAAAATTTATTATAATTTTGTGTTGTTTTTGTTCCATTTTTTCCCAAATACTTTTTCCTAAACACTTTTTTTTTTTTTTTGAAAACTATTAATTTTATAAAAAAATAAAAGAAATAAAAAAGTTTCTAAAGGAGTCAAGCTTTCTAACATATATTTTTAGATAATCACATTTGCTCTCTCTCTCTCTCTCTCTCTCTCTCTCTCTCTCTCTCTCTCTCTCTCTCTGGCCCGTTAAAAAGTTCTAATAAAAAATTGAATAAGGGTTGTTAGTTTCATCCTTATGTATAACGATACGGGAGGATTAAAAAAATATTATTAAGTATCCTTTTTACTAGTGAAAAATGTCCACCAAATTTCATTTTTTAACTTGTCTCAAATTGAGAAAAAATAAAAACCTAATTTTCACCTTCCTCTTTGAAGGAGTGTAACTCCTCAGGGATATAGGAGTATATATGTTTATATGAAAGACCACCCTTAATTTTCGACAAAGAATCATCTCCTAAAATTTTTCGCACTTTAGAATTATCCTAATTAGAATCGTCATAATTAGAACTACCTACTCTAAGTGCGACTAGATTGCGCACTCCCAAGCCGAGTCCCCTCGTTCGGGTACCTTCGTATGAACCGCGTATTGCCGCAAATTGAACAGAAAAAAGAACTCGAACTAGTGTTACATAATAAATATGATACATTATTAGGTATATCCGAATTAGTTTACATACACATTCTACTGCTGGATAGAATCTCCCGACCGGGGCACCCTATTGTAGGCAGTATTATTCACTGCTACACTCAGGCATTTTATGCTCTATGTGCCTTATCGCACAACAACTGTAATGCAAATCACAGAATATAATTTGTTAAGCCAATCGACGAACGTTTATCCATTAGCGCCCAAGGATCAGTGTGTGCGTATATACGTTTTTGTATGTATGTACGTATGCACATATGCATTCACATAAGTGTATGTATAACGCGCGCACAAGCACACAAACACACATACACACACACACACATACATACACGCAAATGCACATATGTGTGAATGTGTATTACGGAGGTGTCGTGATAAATGGGGTAGATAGGTTAGTAGGTCGAGGTTGCTGGTTTATGAGACTGGACATACAACACGTGCCGTTTTGCTTGGATTATAAAATCAAAACAGGAAGCGGCGACTTTTGATCGTCAAATTTTAGACGATATCGGACTCGAAAAAATAGAAAAAAGTAAGATATACATTTTCCACGAGCCTTTCTACGTCAAACTAGCGTCGTGAGTTCCGCGTATGTAGAGCGAACTTTAACACTTTCCAATATTGTTGCGCTTTTTATACACTGGAACTCGCCGCGCGATATTATAATAAAAAAAACGATTATCTTGAATGTTTGCTATGAGCACGATGACTGAAACAGTATTTACGTCATTATGTTTCTATTATACATACAATATTCGTAAAATGTCGAATCCTCTCATCCACATCTGATATCTTTGATAAAATATACGTTTTATCTCATTCTTATATTCTTGCTTTTTAAAGTTTTGAGAAAATTCAACATTTTATCTTATAGTTTTAATACACTACATTAGAGACAGAAGAGAGATACAAAGAAATGATTCCTGACTAGTGATAATCAGCATTTATCTCTAGAATACAAATTAATTATGTTTGATTATAATTTATTGTAATTCTCATTTATATATATATATATATATATATATATATATATATATCCGGCTAGTTTCTGTAATATAAAATATTGATTTTTAATTTTATAGATCAATTCGTATTTCTAGAGTTAAAGTATGTTAACAAAATTAATGCTTATATAATGAATTCTAAATGTCCTAAGATGCGTCCAGAACGATTTCACTACATTTTGAGGAATGTGAAAAAACGCAAAAGCCAGTGTAACACCTCAACACGAAAGGCATTGACGTAACGCGAGGAATGCAATGTGTTATTTAGCGAAGTTTTTTGTTTCATGTAACGAGAAGCTCGAGAATTTTGCGAGTCTGCAGAAAGGGGATATAATAATGCTGGAATCCTTATCTGACCCGAGTGGCACAAGGTCGAAAACAAACCATGCATCTCTCTTTATTTGCGTTAGCGGAATTGCAGTATGACACATGTATTATCATTCGACTGCGACTGTCCGAGCCGATAACGTGCAGCCATCATTACCATTGCACGATCGTTGTTATTTCTATCTCTTCTGCAAGCGAAAAGTTTACACGTGACTAAATGATTCCAACTTTTATCACCGCATATCGTTTACACGATGACGCATTCCCATCGCTACGTCTTTTCGATATACACGTGACATCTATAGATATACAATTGCGAACAAACATCGCATAAAATAACATTCAACTAATATCGGTTATTATTGTGACATACGCGGTAAATATTCTCAGTCTGCGTAATTAAGATAAAAATCGTGTTTTGTAATGGTCGCAATCTTACAATCCAGTACAATTTTCTACATTGTCCGTTACGACATGCTCTCATCGTTTCCTGACACTTTTGACTCGAAAAACTCGCATACGTTTACAACTGCAATTTACTTTGTCTAAAAAAGAATCTGGTTCTATTCGAAATTGGTCCTATTAAGAGGAATAATCCCTTCGAGAATAGGATGGCGTTAGATGGGAATCTATGGGAGAGAAAGGAAAGCGCCAAACGTTCAGAGGCTGTAAATAATTGTACGATTATTATTCCACACAAGTTTAACGAAGATTTGACGAGAAGAAGGCGCGCGTTTTCAACAAACCGCTCTACTACATAATTTCTTCCCGTACAAAGTCGCGGATGGGAAGGGGGTTGATTCGCGCGCGAGGGCTGCTTACGGTCCGCGACGGGGTCGAAAGTATGATGACGCGCGATCAGCAATTATTTCCCTAGTACGGCGATGTATGGCAGGGATGCAATTCAAACCTGGACGAGTGATGAGAACGATGCCATATCGCGAGCTAATGCCGTTGATAAACGTCGGGGGTGGGCTAGAGAAAAGAGGGGGGGGCGCGATTATAATAGGATACAACGCTTACCGTCGAAGTATTGGGAGAATAGTACTCTGGTGTACGCGGTCATCGCGCTGCCCCAGCTCGGATTCTCGATATTGTTGCAGGTGCCATCGATACTGCGGTACTTGGACGTCTGATCACATTCTATGCTATGCACCGCGGCACAAGAATCACCAAGCGGGGTGCCCCGCAGACCTAGCGTTGATATGTAACGGGCGCAGTCATTCTTATCTACGCCGAATCTGTGATAAAATCAATAGCACGCGATCAGATTGAATTTTAACTTTTGAGCAAAGGGTATCG
>NJRL01000424.1:59258-70994 GCA_003063815.1 Aphaenogaster rudis
CACATTGTTTTGTGTAGATGTTTGTCTCAACATTCACTATGTTTGCTGTACCAAATGCATATAGTTGCTTTTACATCAATGTGACAACCACAGGACGTGGCTGTACCAAATATTACTATTATTGTGGTTGTGGCAACTTTATCGTTTTTTCCGTGTACTATAAGATTATAAGACTATTTATTATAAGATATTGAAAAAAACAAATTTTAATGATTAATAATTAAGAGATAGTTTGATAGTTTTCCCACTGGCGAATCCTTTGTTAAAACCCCCCAAATTAAAAGAAATCAATTTTGCTACATCCATTTCAAAAATCTAGATAATAAAATGCAGTTAATGCAAGTCTATCGACACGGACGCCCACGGATTGGCGCTCATGAATCTTTATAAGGATTTAATGCCATCTGTTGAAGATGTTTTAGATGAAATGGCTAAAACAAACTCGAGGGGGTTCATTTAAATAATAAAGAAACAAATTAATAAAAATGTGTAGAAATAAAAAGGTAAAAAAAGTAAAAAAGGGATCAGAAATTTCACCACATCTTCGTCGTTGATCTTGGAGTAAAAGCTAAGCGTGAAATGAAGAAAGATATCAAACCAAATAATTTTGGCGAAACCCGCCCCGCCCCTATTATCGACGTCAAGATCCGCTAGTGGTTTGAACTAACAGAAAATAACTTAAATCGGCTATTTAAAATGTACCTTCGGCAGTTTTGTTGCATAAGATACGATGACGCCTTCGTTGCTACGATAGCATCAATGCTCCTGTCGAAAGCATCCGCGGAAGGGTAAGAATTCCAGAATTGTTTCTCGGCCGGACTTCGCGCCTGGAGTTCCACACCGGCATTCGCGATGTTATTCTCGAGAGTACTCATGCGATCGACCAACAACTGCGCGAACGCGATCGAATTGTTCAGAGTCGCCCCATCAATCCTGGGGAATCTCCGATTTTGAAAACGGCCGGTGTCCACGATGGCTTCGGAACCGTAATTAGTTGGCAGTCCTGAAAGCACTTCTTTAAAATTTTTCGGAATAATGAGTAAAGCTACAATTTAAACAGCGAATAAAATAGGAATGCAATTGTGTCCGAAAATATTTTTTGATTAAAAACAAGAAATAGAAATTTTTCTTTGCCAGCGAATAGTTAACGAGGTGGTTTATTAAAAATATCGACGCAATAACTCGCCAAATTTTATTTGAAAAATCACAATTCTTTGATTAAATCTTCGAGATTGAACCAAGGCCTTCGTTCCGAAATAAATCAATAAATTGAGCATGTCTGGACTGTTTCCAAAAATGCTAAATCGACGCGATACCAAAGTTAAACAATAGACGAAATTGTGTTAAAATTCTTCGAAAACATACAATTCTGCAGGATGAACGATGTAACGTTTGATATAATGTTTAAAATGCAATTTAACACGACATCGTTGACTGTAGCACCGAGATGTTTTCAAAGTATTAATTTACGGAAGCATTTACTGCTAAATCGCTAACACGATTGTCCTCACCTTCCATTATGGCGTGAAAAATTTATACTACTCCATAAATATCCGTTCGCAATAGACACTTACCGGTGTAACTGACAAGGTAATTCTGCAGAGACTCGGGCAGCTTGTAGGTACCGATCGAATGGGAGTGACCCAGAAGTCCCATCGTCTGCAGGGACACCCAGAGGATCGCCAGAGTGGCAACGGAGCCCGCCATGACACCGCCGGCTGCACAAAACGGAATGACTGACTAATGTAAGATCGCCGAGACGTGCTCTTCTTGCATCCCAACACGTGACTCATACGGTCGCTCATACGGTTAACTTGCATGCGCGGCGCAAAGAGAACGACGTGACTCTCGTCGCAAATGAAAATGTTATATTAATAACGTGCGGTTCGTCCGAAAGGATGTCACCGCGCCCCGCTTGGCTCTCGTCCCGTCAACAAATACCGGATATACACATGTGTATGAGTGATCGTTGATTATAATGGTGAATTAAATAATACCCCGTTATTCTTTTTACTACAGATTTATCGTCGCGCAATGCAACGTTACCATATTTTCATTGCACATTGTCATCAAATAGTCGCCATATACGCTCAATAATCAGGCTTTGATTCTTATCTCATGTTGACATTGAACGCGATCTTCATGTCATTCGAGGAAAAATTAAATATAATAAAGAAAAAGAAAATGTTCACACAAAGGAGAGAATTCTTAACACAAATTTATTAATTTCGCGATAAATAAAGTTCATTTTTTCAATTTAATTTCTCTAATCATTCGGTATAGTCATATTGGCTTCATCTATCGCATCTACATCGCCCACGTATATGTATCTAGTATTCAGAATAGATTTCTATTTTCTTATTCATAGTAAGATGAAAATATCCTTTTTGTTCCCTCGTGTTCACTGTTACGTGAATGTTAAAGTTTTTATTGATGATTTAAATTTAAAATGCCAGATATTCAGATAAAAAATTTTTGTCGAGACAATCGAAATGCAATTATCAGCCTATATCGTACCGATTTAATGAAATTTACCGAAGAAAATTACCGAGAAATTAGATGTAAAGAAATATTTACATTGTATAAAAAACAAAAATGATCTTTAGGTGCATAGAGTAAAATGCTTCTCGAGACATTAAATTATGCGATACGATGCAAAACCGTACACGAATCGTCCGACCTCGATGAACTCGTAACGAAGTACATTAGCATAGATTAAAATGACGATGACACTTCCAAATAACGTGAATGTTTTTAAAGAGAGCACGCAAATCTTACAGATTAAAAAATATGCATAATGCCCGGTTTCTTTACATCTCCCAATAGCTATCTTCCAGATAAAGATATCCGTCAGATTCTAAAAATTCGTTTTCTTTACTGAAACCTCTAGTTATGTGTCTAACGGATACCTATTCTTCATACTACTAACTTTCGACACAAAAGGTATTAGAATTTTACTATAAATTACCGTATTCAGAGGTGAAGAAAATCGATTCTGAGAGATATCTTTTGGATAAAGTTATCGAGAACTTATCTAAAGGTGACGAAATTGGGCATAATTCCAGTGGAGAATTACGTACGAGAATTAGGTCAATCAAATAAACAGAAATATTTCCTATTGAATGCACTGCCAAGTTTAGGTAATCAATTAACATGCGTTCAAATGTATGAATTCGCGTCGTAGGCTCCGGACCGCGAATTCTTTTACATTCGTCCGCGACCTTCGCGCATGTTCTCTAGGTTATTTATAAATCGTGTTTTAGCGGGACTATCAGCGAAACGGTACGCAACTGTGTGCAGTTCCTGTCCATATCTCGTTCGTTAATGTGGTAAACACGCATACGACGCGGCTGTTCACGTGCATTACACATGGCCAGATGCATCTAGCTCCATTCGTTATCACGTTGATACTGCGCTCCTCCTTGCAGCCGTATATAGAGAGCGTTTTGACAGTGATGAGACAATAAGGCTTTTTAGGATCTTCACTTGTGCGGTACCAGCAGTCGAAGTCAAATATTAATGGTCAATGTTAATCTCTTATCGATAAAGTGGCTTTTAGAGACAATTTCATATGTTTATATCTCGGTGAAAAATGTTTCATATAAAAATATTTATTAATATATATAATTATATATAAAATATGTCCAGATATGTTTTTTTCTCTTATATAATCTGTATCCGTATATATAGAAAAAATAATAAGAAGAATAATTGAAAAATAATCAGAAAAATAATTTTTGTATTGTTTTTTTACAAAAAATAAAATTGCAATTAGATTATACAATATTCCATATATAATCATAAGTATAAATTTTCTATATGATTATTACATTTATATATGATTATATATGGGCGATTTTTTCTTATTTTCTTAAACTTCACTTTTTATAAGAAAAACAATGCAAAAATTATCCTTTTAATTATTTTTAAATTCTTCTTCTTATTATTTTTCTTATACATACGAACAGAGATTATACAAGAGAAAGAAAACATATATGGACATGTATAATTATATATGTTTATATATGTTCTTATATGAAAAATTGTTTCTGGGATCCTAGGCGCAAAAACTATCCTCTAGTTAAAGGATTGAAAAATGATTTTTGCTAATATATAGTATTATATACATTAACAATTCCATTAAGTAATATTGGTTAAATTATGTGTTATTACGGTTTTAATCTCGTTGGATCTCGACTCTGGTAACGTGACAGCTGAAATGCTTCTCACAGTTATTCGACCGGCACGCGCGGATTATATTTTTTGTAGTCGTTCCGAACTCAGAAGCAATTGTAGCGGGAGAAAGAAATACTTTTATATAGCTCGATGACGCTATTAATACGTGACATGTATGCAAATCGTAACTGCCTGACACGCGCAACATCATCGTGGACGGTGGAAGTCTTCTCTATACGTGCCTACTGCGAGTAGTGCAAAACAACATGATTACAAATGCAAGACATGCATTCGCAAGACACGTGAACAGCAATGATGGCGTCGCTAATATTAACATATTCTAATATCAGTAAACAGATTCCAGCTCGCTACGGAATGTTTGAAGTAAAAAGAAGTCACGTTTTCTCAATTTTCTCTAGGTACGACATGTCTACGATATGGCATGATGTACGATTGTTTGACACATTTCACGCTAAAAGCTAAAAGCGTATTGACGATAGTGGTATCACTTCTAAATGTTCACTGAAGAGGTATTTCGAGTCTCGAAACGTCCTGATCCGTCGGCATTGATAATGTATCCTACCAATACTCTAGGTACACATTAACAAATCATTACCGGACACATGATCCATAGGCTTTTCTAATCCGTGCATTGCGTAGACCCAACGATTATTGTCGACTGGTGCGATGAGAAACATTCTCCGACGATGCAGCCAGATACAAAGACGAGACAGCCACGTATTAATTAACTCGCCAGCACGAATCTCGTTTGTATCACGCAGTTCTATTTCAGCGATTTTTCGCGAATTTACCGGCTTTGAGAGAGCAAATTGCGAAACTAGCGATGACTCGTAACACGTAGGTCCGTTAGCACACTTGGTCAGGTGTACGCGAGGAGGTGGACGCGTGGCGACCGACAAAGACGCACTTCGACGATAGCGAACATAACGACGGATCGTGCCGCGAATACACAGATTCCCCTCTCCATTCCTTCCAGTCTGTCTCACTCGCGAGCCTGTTGAAGAACCTTTCTGCCATCTCGTTCATTCATTTGTTTATGCGAATAGTCTCTGTGCTACTCCCTCTTTTAATTCAGGGTCGATCTAAATTGGAATACTGACTAGAATTGATAATACCCGTCTATCTGAGTAGTTGAGCGCTCGAGATGTGCGAGTAATATCTGGGTATCCGAATACTCCGGAGTATACTCCGTAATATACTACGCGTGTACTCGTATTAGCTATACTATCTAGATATCCAAGTAACAAGAATAATCCAGGTATTTCGAATATCTAGAAATTTCCGTCAATGAAACAGACATTTGGATAAAGCAATTCGAATGTTTGGATGAAATTTGGTACTGCATACAATCACCCACACATCCATCCTTAGCCAACCGTCCAAAATTATTAGATTCAAATTATTAGACCTACTATTGACTCTTGTTTTCGAATGACAAGGACCCCAGATACGTTACTGAGTACTCCGCATACATATTATTCATCTTGCTTCTTCTTGCGTTTTTCCACATTCTTGGTACTCATACACTCAAATCTGCTTTAGCGTCTCGTTTCATTCTCGCTCTCTTTCTTCGAGCGGTCTCTCTTGATCACGTGCACACGTTACGCACATTGATTCCTCAAAGGTTCTCCAGCTCACTCTTTCCTTCGCTATTTTCATTCATCTCGCTTCGCACGATGACACGCTCGCGTTTCCATTGGCTCGCTACTTCCCCACCAAGAGCGAGTCACCTTATTTAACTCGTAAAAAAAGTTCTATCACTCGGTGAGCACGTGCTCGTCCACCTCCATCTCTCCACCGCGGCTCGTTGCATGCCGGCTTTCAGCGTTGCCGTTAAAGTTTCGTTTCTTCCTTCGATAATACTTTAATTCTTTAATGCGCACAATTCTTTTAATAGCATAGCCAAAATTTAAATGTAAGTTATTCGTAAAAAGAATACGATTATCTAACTTTATCCAGATACCGCTTCTTGTGTCTTTTCATACATCCTGATAATTGACATTTTCTTACAATCGTAACGCTACCAAAATGCCCTATTCATCATTATTAGTCTTCAATGTATAATTAATGAATCTCTTTTTACTATCATTGTATTATTATTGTATTATATATTCAAAATTCCAAAAATATTTTGAATTTACTGATGTTATTGCGTTTATCAGATGTTAGAATTGAATTGTAAATCTTATCTAAGATAGGATTCGAGTGAAAGGAGTGGTAGAAACGTGATCGGAGACAACAAACTTATATATACCAAAATCCTTTATTGTTTCCAACAGAGTACGTTGCTTTTATCATAGATAAGATTTACAATCCGATTTTTTGTAAAAGTAGACATGTATCCAGCACAAAAATTGCAGTAACATTTCGGCAATATTGCAATGTTACTGCAATGTTGCTGCAATGTTGCTGCAATTTCTGTGCTGTAGGGGTAATAACTCTATATAAAATCTATCTTTTCCTTTGATCAGAAACACGAAAAGAAATTTTAACTTAGGTCTCCTTACGGAGAGACCTGTACGTCTTCTGCCATTTCCGTGCAATCCCCTACAGGTCTCCCAGTACTTTTCCACTACTTTCGCCGTAGAAATATACAGGGTGTCCCAAAAAATACACGTGTAGCATTCATAACGTATACAAGCATAATACTCTCTCAGTTAAATTATGATGTTGCTATTAAGTTTTAATGGAACTTTTCTTTTGATAAAAATAGAATCGATAATTCGTGTATATTTTTAATCTTGATAAACAAACGTAAAAACAGTAGCGGCATCTTTAAAAAAGATAGGTTCAACGACGCTTCTAGATTTGGCACTGAGAAGAATTGCTCCGCTCGTATATAACATTCTCGAGTGTTTAACTTAACGAACCCATAATTAGATTGTAGATACAATTTATTAAATTATTGTCGAGTGATTCGCATGTAAAACAGCACTCTGCGCGCATGAGATTTGCGCTTATTTGCGTGCAAACGCCATGTGGAGCCATAAAGACTCAATCAAAAGGCATCATTAAGCCAATAAAAATGGTAGCGCATATATAAAGTTCTGGCACTCATTCG
The DNA here is from genome assembly GCA_003063815.1 of Aphaenogaster rudis. Taxonomy (NCBI): domain Eukaryota; kingdom Metazoa; phylum Arthropoda; class Insecta; order Hymenoptera; family Formicidae; genus Aphaenogaster; species Aphaenogaster rudis. The sequence continues at coordinate 66,517 of NJRL01000424.1, forward strand.
ATTAAAGGGGCCTTGATAAAACTCTTAAGGTCATCCTGAGGGAAGTTTATAAAAAGAACTAATATCGATCAATGTCATTTATGTGTAGACAAGGGTATAACTACGATTGAACAAGTGGCGTTGTGTATTTTAGTTTTGATCTATTTGTATCTCTCTTAGAATATTTTGGTATAATTGTACACATATAGACAATTTTATTTCTATGTATATAACATAAAATGGCAAATAATGATTCAATGAACTTTGTCGATAATGTTAATAAATATTTCCACTTTGTTTTAGCTTCTTATTAACAGTGAAGATAATTAGCAGATGTCAATTACAAGATTGAAAAACTTTTTTTCATTTTTTTCATTCAGACGTCAGTTCGTCCAGATTAGATTACAGCAAGCTAATCAAGAAGATTGAGTTAATTATTGTTATCTCTCTCTCTGTCTCTCTCTCAGAATCGCATGGCAGTTTACTTTTCGAAAAAATCGATTTACTCCGGTTTAACGGTCGTGACAACTAATCAATTGGAGTGCCCTGGTGACGGAGCTTTCTCGTTGCAACGATGAACTCGCAACGACGCGTCGCGAGTGCGGACTTACCTAGGCACGACTTCTTGCAACGCTCTACTCGTAGATAGTTGTTCAGGCAGTCGAACGCCACAATGCCCATCTTTTTTCCCCTTGGGAATAAACGTCAAGCGGGCCGCGGGAGAGCCCTGCTTGCTCGAGGAAGCTGGACTGTCGGCGCGCACTGACTATGTATATAGACACGTCAAATATCCACCCCGGATCAATATACCCGGATATCGTCTCGCGCGACTACCCTCTTTCGCGCTCGTTACCGTGCCCCCCTCCCCCCAGGATCGTGATACCAAGATCCTCTCGCGAACACCCGCACGACCTAGATGTCAGTCGATCTGGAATTGCGAATTTCTCCTGCGTGTCGAATTAACGTAATCGCACTGTCCAAGCCACGGAGCAGCTGATTCTGAGCCACATCAACCACCCGAATCGTCTCTCCCACCCTACTCCTGTTCAATCAGGAAGGTTTTACATCCCCCGTTGGCGCATGCGTCTTCCAGTGCGAAAGCTAATGATAGACGCGCATCGCCCTTTACGTTAATACGTTAGCATACATTGATTACTTGCATAGGGGATGTTGATATCGTGGTACTAATTGTATAGATATAGAAGACTCATCTCAAAATTACCGACTTTACCTTTGAGAACGAAATTTCTGATTCATTTGGAATTGACGCTGCTTTAATTAAAACAAGGCATTAACAATTTGGAATAATTAAAAACAAAGGATTTATATAATAATGAAATTTTCAGGATTTAAATAAAATTCTATTACTTTTTTAAGGAAGCTAAAGAGAATTTTCGTAGAACTTTCAATAAGAGTTAAAAATTCTAAATACTGAGATTCTGAAATTCCTTTGAATAAAACAATTACATCAAATTAAAATTCTGTGCCAAAAATCTCATATAGAGTCAGCTCGATTCTCTAATCATTGTTATTAGAAATGAGTTTCGGGAAGAAAATGAAACGACTTTGAAATAAATCATCGAGTTCGAAATAGCATCTCGACCTGGACGCTACATAAATGCTCGGAATGTTAGGAAGAAGCGACGAAGACTTTGACCGGTCTAACCAGCACGTGATACTAGCGTGATAATTAACCATTTCCTGCCACGTTCCTATATAAACAGCTCTCCGTTCCTTCCCTTATTTCTTTCTTCATATCGCTTCCTTTTTCTTTCAAAGAAATCAATTGTATCGGCTATACAATTTCACTTTCCCTCTTCGTTCTTCACCTCTTTATGAATTCGTAAATAGAAATATGATTTTGTCCACCTTGATTTTGATAATCAAGATACATCGATAAAATTATAAATAATTTGAACTAATTTTCAGTCTCTAAATAAATTCTTTTAATAATTTTCTGACTAATAATAAAAAGATATTTATTTAATAGTTTGCTTTTATTTCAATAAATATTTTAAATTTCTATAAAACAAAATTTGTAAAAAAACTTATTAAATTATAATTGTTTCCTTTTTTAAAAAGAAAGAATTTTATTATATAAATCAGAGGATATACACACATCCTCTTTGCTGTACCTATAACGATACAGAATATAGAACATACAGAGTCATCTAACAATTTAAGCAGATACTCTTCAACACATAGCATTTATCACACAACGATAAATTGATATCTAATCCATTAAATTTTATAAGCGGATTATACACCGCACTATAATATTGTAGATGGCATAAATGTAAGAGATTTTATCCTCTTCTAAAAAAGGCATGTTATCAAAAACTCGAATATATCGAAGCATTCTACGTTGAAGCCTTTTTTTCACGATGCTGATTGGCTATTGCATTGCCGCGTCTCGGCTTACTTCATGTGTGCCATTTGCGGCTGTCAAATCAATGTGAATTCTGATAGTTTCTTTCTCATTAAATAAATTATGTCATTAATTATGTCATTTAAACTATATAGTATTCAAGAAGAAATGGCGAGCGCGAAGCGCGCGCTTTGTAATGTTCTAGTTAAAATAAAAAATGCGCGCACCTAAATAGTTGAGTGTAGCGGTTGCCGACTTGAAGTTAGCCACGGCAAGAGCGCTCGCATGACAAACGGAGTCGCGCGCGAGCATTCGAGCGAACAAATTTTAAGTGTCGTAAAAATATACTGTTATTAATATAAAACGTTGTTATTAATTGAGCAACCCTGGATTCAAAAGGCTAGCGGAAATCCTTGACATAGTCTACACTCTACAGTTATTTCAAAAGTGAGATAAAACTGTGCATTTATGAAGATCCGATAGACACACTAGAGTCACGGAACTGATTTCTTTAAAGTTAGAGCCATCGCACATAGAAAAACATAAGCAGTAAGACGTAAGCAATAAGTAAATTGACCAATCACAATCAAACAGTAAGGCAATAACGTAAGCAGTAGTAAATAAAAAATCTCGATTTTCTTACTGCTTACGTTTTTGTATATATTGTAGGCATAATACAGAATCAGGCATTTTATAAATTCGATCATCATTACCATATAATTAGTATTGTTAATATCTTTCATATACATCGCGGTGGCAATTAATTTTAAGTCATTTGTGAATTGGAGCGGGTTGGGTATAACATCTTTTTGTGAAAACTGATTTAAGAAAAAAGGCTTTTAACACAATCTTGTGTAAATCTTGAAGTTAAAATATATGAAAGTTTCTTTTTGTAATTAAATATTCAGTTAAATCAATGATAGATTGTGTACTTATCATTATACCCCTTTGAACGGGTTTAAATTCACCACTATCTATTTTTAATTTAATAAAAATATTAATAATTTCATGTAAGAAGTCAATATTTTTCTTATATAAGTTTGTATTTTTTTTTGCCAAATGCTATTTTATAATATCTCGACGTCATTAAAGAAAACCACTTAGAAACAATTTTTACAAACAACGCAGTGGAGATAAACTCTGGTTTGTTATTCTCATCTGCTAATAATTCAAATAAAGAACTTACGTTATGAGAAAACATATGTTTAGCTTTATTCACTTTCATTTTATTAAAAAAAAAGAAATTAAAATTATTTAATTTAGTTAATTAAATAATTTAATTAAATAATTTAATTAAATTATTTAAAATATAGTTTTAACAATAATACTTTAAAAGAAATTATTTTTCAGATTATTAATAACACAGAGAAACTTGGTTTCCATGTCAATTTTATTACATCAAACATGGATTCCGGAAATACCGGCTTATGGAGATTGTTAGGTAATAGCACTGGTAGATTCAGTAAAATAAAAAACATTATTCATCCATTTTATTCCACTCGTTATTTATATATTATTGCCGATCCATCTTACATTTTAAAAACTTAAAACCAGCATTAATAAAATGCTAACTATTTCTCACGATATAGTCCTTAAATATAATTTACCTTCGGATTAGAGTTGAGGCATTTTAATGAGCTAATAAACATTCGAGAAAATTCTGATTTGCTGTTAACACCTAAATTAAAGATAAACGACATTAAATGCAACAATTTCAATAAAAGGTGAATAAAGGTGAATAAAGCCAAAAACATGTGACTTTCCTACTTTTGACACCAGGAAGCAGCGTGGTATCAAAAGTTAATTAAGCGCTAATAGCGCTCGCGGTCTACCGGAGTTGGGAAATTACGCGCTATTTGTATCGCTGTTACTCTCTCCCCCTCTCTCCCCCCCTCCCCCCTCTCTCTCTCTCTAAAAATAATTAAACTAAAATAATTAAAATAGTAAATTTTTTTATAACAACGTTTTTAATTATATTTTTAAAGAGAAGAGGGAAAAACAAAAATCATCTGAATAATGAGAATGGTCTAATCTTTAGGCAACGCCATTTCTCTCTCTCTCTCTCTCTCTCTCTCTCTCTCTCTCTCTCTCTCTCTCTCTCTCTCTCTCTCTCTCTTTCTCTATTACAGTT
>NJRL01000424.1:99515-123505 GCA_003063815.1 Aphaenogaster rudis
ATTCGCGGCCTTGTTTTAAACAATATAACGTGAGCCAATTTTTGCAATTTTGAATCTCCTTAGTCCCCCCTTATACAAGTAGTAACGCTTTTTTTCTAGGTGAAGCTTCGAAGATCCTTTGTTTTTTTAAATGGAATTACATCATTTTCTTTTTTTTTTCATACGATTCCTCTAGTTCTTTGGTATAATATAAAAGTGTTAAGGTAAAGTGTGTGCGTGTGTGTGTGCGTGTGCGTGTGCGTGCGTGCGTGCGTGCGTGCGTGTGTGTGTGTGTGTGTGTGTGTGTGTGTGTGTGTGTGTTATTAAAAAATTATTACGAAATGTTTTATATTTTATTCTGGCATACTTTGACATAAAATATAAAATATCTCGTAAACTATTTATTTTTTGATGACCAAACCTTAATACTTTTATGCACAAAATAATGAGATAAATCAATTGATGTAAAATAACACATAGTTGCTTTTAAAAGAAATTATGCAATTTGCAATATGCAATCACATACGTTTTTTAAAAAGTAATTATGTGTTTTTCTTACACCAATTGATTTATTTTAGTATTTCGTACATAAAAATATTAAGATATTATTATTAAAAAAGGAACAGTTTTTATAAGATATTTTACATTTCATGTCAAATAACCATATAACCAGAATAAAATATGAAATATCTCGTAAACTACTGACTCTGTGATAATTACCCCTTCATACTTTTATATACTTAATAACTAGAAGGAGGAATTATATTATATCAAGAAAATCATATAATTCCATTTAAAAAACAAAAGTTCAAATCTTCGAAGCTACTCCTAGAAAGAAAACCTTACTACCATAAAACGACCGCTTCTGTACTATGTAATTTCTGTTAGATAAATTTTTCTCTTATTTTCATAGTTTCAAAGATATTCGAAGTGGTTATTGCTTCATTCTGTATATCACCGCATGCAACAGACGCGCGATATCACTCGATTTATTCGCTATGCCACGGGTATTAAGTGCTAATTAGGTTTTTGTCGCATCTGCACAACTCGCAAGTACATGTGATTGGCCGAGCGAATTGCTAATCGAGAATGGTTTCTCTGTCCGGTAAATTCTCGCTTATGACGAAAGCATAAAATTATTCTTACGCATTTTTTTACGAACTTTATTAATAACAGATGAATAATTACTCGAATGACTATTGTTTGACTGCTGTATTTTTTGTCGACAGCTAGTATTCATAACAATAAATTATAATTACAATAAATTTTAATTACAATAAATTATAATTACAATAAATTATAATTACAATAAATTATAATTACAATAAATTACGGCGTATAATGAGCACTGAATGATATTGATTATCGTGATTCTCGTTGAAGTAACTAAGACTAATGAAATAATACGCCCTTCAAGCAATAGTCTCATTGCAGCAGCTTTAATGCCGCGATATTAATAATGTCCGTTATTGAAGCTGTATTAATTAATCAAAGCGAATTAAAAATGCAAATTTGCGAGTGACTAACATTGAGCTGACAAGTTCGATTTTTCCACAGTTGACAAAAAAGAAGGTATCGCCTACGTTATCATAAATTAATACACTTCCTGCCTTGTGAATAATTTATATAGTATAAGGTAATCTGTATTAACAGTTTCGTCAGAATTACATGCAATAATTTTAATTCTGTATGGTTCTATATGAAGAAAAGACTACACGATCCTCTTTCTCTACTGCAGTTATAACGCTGGCTGAGATCATCATTTCGTAACACGATCATCGGTTAATCTTAAAATAAGGAGGTCAAACGTAATTAAAGTCAAGCGATGCGTTAAAGCCGCCCATTCTGTTTTATGTTTCTCTACAAATCACCATTCGCGTTTTATTAGTACTAGTTTATCTTTGCATATATATGTGTACATATATAATTATATGTACATTATGTAATTATCTATTTGCGTATGTGCATATTATAACGCTATGTGGACTTTCTTCCCTAATTTTTTTTGTTTTTGCAAATTTATCGTAACTTGCAAAAAATCGTATATGTTTCGCAGAAACTGAAATGTATCTTCGTGGAAGAACATGATGATAATCTTATCAAAAGACATTTAAAAATATTCCACAAAATTCAAACCTTTGATATGCACGAAACACTTAATACGCAACGACTCAATAGATTATATAATTACTTATTTGCATTTACGCGTTTGCGATAAGTGGACACTCATAGCATTTGAAGAATAATTAATGTAATATTATCTTTCTCGGGAAGCTTGCTTCCAAGTGAATGTAAATTATTTGACACCTGACAGTGATTCGTCACATTTTGATTCACGGTAGTCTTCCGAAAGCCGCGCGTGTCGCCAATTAAGATCGAGAAATTATCACGTGTCCGTACATAAAGATAAGATAGATTGTAATTTGCTACCCGCGAAGCACCATAAGACAAACAGTGAGTAACGACTTTATGTGCGCAGGAATTTGGAATTTCACTTCGCATCGTACACTGGAATAATTTACTCATTAACACATGTTTACTACATTCGGTTAACAGTGCGCAATTCGTTCTCTTGACGGACCAGATTATGCGATGGTCACTTTATCGCTTTTACTGTTGGGCAAATGTTGTTAGTAATTCACGCATTTTTATCGTCGATATTTACAATTGACAATCGCGGATAAGCTCGTAAAGGTATATACAGTTTCGCCGGTTATCATCGCCTTTGTTTATTGAGCTGTGATAATACAGGACACCAGCGATATACAAAACATATGGCGCGATGCCGATTTTGGCATTATTCCTGCGATGGCACTCGGGAAAGGTAAATTCGCGAAGAGAGAGGGATCCGATGATGGAACAATTCCGAGCGGAAAGACACCGACGAAAACGAAACGTATGTAGGATAAGATCTGACATCTCATTTTTCGTTCCTTACGGAAAAAAAATGTTCGCTACCATAGCTAATCATGATTTGCTAAACTGTGTTTGCTGTCGTGTCTATAAATTTCTAAGCTTCAGCAAAACGTTTGCTGTAGTTTAGAAATTTATAGTCACGATAGCAATAAAATAGGTATCACAGCTATGTTCGCTGTCCATATATTACGACTACAATTTAGTTACCACACGCAGTTTTTAGCTACGGCAGCTACTTTTTTTCCGTGTTCTATTTCTATATCATTATAATTGTTATTTGAAAAGGATTCTGAATTTCATTGATACACTAATTTTTCTTCGCAATTTTTTTTGATCGGCGATAGCGATCGCGCGTCAATCTATCCAAAAGATCTCGCGGTTCTAGGCAGTGCGCCGCCCGTCTTGGCGAACCGGTACGGCGGTCAAACCAGTATGCACTATTTAAGTATTAATTTTCGGGCCGAATCCTGATTCTAAATCTTGATATGGCTATCGCAAAATTCCGGTGCAACACGAGTGTGTCCAACCTATCAGAAAGACAAACGGTGCAACCCAGTGAGAAATGAGGTCGGAAAACGGGTTGGAAAACGACTATTAGACGTCTATGTCGTCTAATAGACGTCTAATAGTCGTTTTTCCGACCTGTCCTTTCTCACTGGGAAGTGTCTTAACGATGTTCGAATTTTTCAAGCGTTCTATTCGAATCGTGCAGAATCTCTCGTGCAAGGATGGACTATTCTAAATATGCGAGCCAGTGGAATGCAGTCTGTGCAAATTTTGCGGACTAATGCCCAATTTCTTCACCTTTAGATAAGTTCTATCTTCCAGATAGAAGTTAGCAATAGCCAATCATAGCCATTAATTCTGAGAGATATCTTCTGAATAAAGTTATCGAGAACTTATCTAAAGGTGAGAAAATTGGGCATAAACAAATGTTTCTCCGTGCTATCTGGCAGGTCACTTGCGAGCGATCGAAAAGAAATACAGTAGAGTTTTCCAATACCTAACGAGCGCGCGGAAGGATATCCGCGTGTTCACGCGATGGTGTGGGTGTGGAAGATGGCTTTTTCTCGTTGATATGCAAGAAAATTGTACAGGTTCTTTCAGGAACCTGTTCCGCCCCACCGCGTAACACGACGGACGCCCGTCGTTGTCGACGTCGTCATCGTCTTCTTCGCACTTCTTTCGTCCCGGCTATACTTTTGTAGCGAATCGGCCAGTTTAGCAGTTGCCGCGCGCCACTGTGCATGTGCGGCTGAAGAAGAGTAGCCCAAAGAACATCCCTCTCTCAGGGTGGTGCACGCGCGACGGCTAAGAGTCGCCGGTGGTGCGTCGCGAGTTTATTTTACTGCATTCCCGACCGTTGCGTATCTTACTTTTGTCCCGCGAGCATTTCACGAGGGAAGAAATTGTTCGACGATAGACAAAGATACTTTAATGAAACCCGAAGGCAAGTTATCTCGCCGAGCTCTCCATTATAAGATTTTTACAAATTACCTAATTTATTTTCGTATTTTTGAACTCTTTCTTAGATAATAGAATATTTTTATGTAATATTATTAGAAAACATATAAACATTATAAAAAATACATATATATAAAAATTTGAATACATTGTATAAAATATGTACATGTAGATATATATATATTTTTTTTACAGCATATTCAAACTTTTAATAAGATGATGTCCTTAATGTAGTACATTTATTACCACCTATGTCTAGTATTATCTATTTTCGTGCATTTAATATTAAAATATTAAGATATTTTTATTTTTAATGTAAAAAATATTAGTAGGTTTATTTTGTAACTTTTAATGATATACTGTCGTTAAAAGTTACAGAATAGCCTAATTTACTTACGACATGAAGGGCAGTAAATTTGCACTTACATCAAGATTATTTGTTGTTACTAAGTAATGCCTAAATGAGTCATCTAATAAACATTATTTGACAAAATATCAAAGTTTTTCATATTTAAAAGTATTTTGTAGGTATGGGTATAAAATAATATTTTTTTTACAAAATTCGGTGCAGTTCTTATAAATTATAAACTAATTAAATCTACAATTTATAGAAAAAAAGAACAAAAGAAAATTTAAAAAAATTTTCATTATTCCATTTATTACACTAACAATTTTTGCAAGTAGGTGAACTACTTACAAGCATATTTCTTCGTATCTTGTAACGTTTTCTTATTTGGATACCTATTTTATCATTACAAAAGTTTTCCTTGAATAAATTGAATCGTACACACATAATATTATATTACATAACTGCCTGTTGTTTGAAAAAAGTATAATTTACAAATGCAAATTAGCAATACATAAATACAAGTATATAATACATAATGACTTCCTGAGTTAATATCTCATAATATTTCTTCAACTGTGTGCAAATGTAGAATGCTCGATCGGAAGTACATCGATCAAATATAATCCATTAATCACTTAATATATGATAATAGGCGTAATGGCGAAGTAAGAATTGCTTGTATTAACATTTATTTTTACCACCTATAACTGTGTCCAGCTCGTTATTTATAAAAATTAGTTATTAAGAGAAGGTATATGAAATGGGCCAAGAACGAGTAAAAAATATAAAAAAGGATGTTTAGTTGCTTATATAAATATAATTTATTAATATCAAATTGACATGTAGCGGAACTAGTTTCGACTTTACTAAGTCTTCCTCAGGAAGAAACTAGTTCCGCTACACGTCAATTAGATATTAACAAATTATATTTGTATGAACAACTAAACATTTTTTTCTTTTAATAACTAATTTTCAACTGAACTCTTTAATTTAACTCTTTAATTCTTAACTCTTTAACTTAACTCTTTAACTCTTAACTCTTTAACTTAACTTATTAACTCTTAATAACATCTCTCAATTTTTTTTTTTTATTTTTATTTTTACTTTTACATAAAAGTACGTTTAGGTATTTTTCTATGAAAAATTTGACTTTATTTTCTTCTTTAAATAATTATAATATTTATAATAATATAAGACCTACTTTGCTTGATGATTTTTATTTCTACTTCTTTGATATATTTAAACAAATAAAATCTATATGTATGTGTATACATATATGTATATGAGCAAATTAGGTTAAACAATTAAAATTGCAAGTTAAATTATGTCTTGGGCGCGCGATGTCGTGATGAATAATGACATATGTCAAATATTTGCAAAAAGGTTATTCAGTCTTGATCCTTTATTTACTCGATAACTTGCATTGCAGGAAAAATTAAAGAATATTAGGGCCCGAACACACAAAATGCATAGTGTAGCATAAGCATAACATAAGACCGCTGGACCAAAGAACATCTTATGTAAATCAATATGCCGACTTTATGCTGGATGCTCATTGATTTAGCGGTCTTATGTTATACTTATACTACGCTATGCATTTTGTGTTTTCGGGCCCTTACACAAAAATGCACATTTCATTTATCAAAAAACAAAAAATTTTACTGTTGACTTCACTGCAAATCTAAGCATGTTATTTTTACGCGCCTAAACATTTTAAAATGACACATTTGATTGAAGTTCTTTTTACATGTTTCTCTTACCGTTTTAGGTTACGTTGTTTAACACGTTTAATCGTATTAAATAAAAAATTAATACGTTCAATCGTGTTATAAATAACATGATTTAAAAACGGCAAGAAATGTATAAGAAGAGCTTCAGCTAAAATAACACGTTTGGATTTGCAGCGTTATTCTGTTAAAAAGACTAATATGTCGCAATGTCCTTAAAGCAAAATTTTATCTTGCGATATTATCTGCTCTTATAAATTCTACAATTTTCATCACAACAAATGCTAGTTTTCAAAATAATTGAATTAGGTATAATCTTGTAACAAACTTGTGTTTTATGAATATTTCAATTATTTTAAAAAGAAGAAAAGAGGAAAAATGAACGGAATATAAAAAATATTACAAATTCTTACAAGTTGTTACTAAATTATAATAAAATTACAAGATTATTACAAAATTACAAGATTATTACAAAATTACAATATTATTACAAATAATAATTAAATTTTATGCAAAATTACAGCATTGTTAAAAACTATACACACAATTATGTTACAATTTTTAACGCCGTTCATTATCATTATCATTATCTATTTTATACTGCAAGCAAACGCGTTAAGGATCGCATTAAAGTATTTTACAGAATACAAATTTTGCTAGTGACAAATAGCATAATATAGGCTTAATTTTATTTGATAACATCTTTCTCTCTATTTTTTATTAGGTATTTATAAAATACAATAATATAAAACGCACGTTAGGAAAATTGTTTAACGCATGTATTGAAAATTATTAAAATAGATTCGCCGGCTATAAATATTAATTGTAATGTTTAGCATCATAGGCGTGGTTTACAAATACTCCACTTTTTTAGAAATTTTAAGAAATTTTCTAAGAAATTAGCATTTGTAAAGAACAGGTAGAAAAAAATATTATTGCCGTGTAAAATGATATGATTATCTCTCTAATGATATGATTAATGGTTTCTCTCTCTGTTTTTTTATATTTTCTATTTTTTAAATCTCTTTCCGTTTCGATTTTGCTTTGCATCTTTCTATTTTAGTACAATATCAAAATATCATATCCAGACGCATTAATTTTTGCATCACTCAAAGTGTCAACACAAAATTTTAATATATAAAAATATTCACAAAACTTTAGTATACTCAAATACATATATATTCTCTGTATTATACAAATTATTGTACAGAAAATATGTGCAATATTACACAAATTATTTTGCGAATTATTTTTTTGTATCAAAGTGTTACTCATGAAAATGTTTAATTTAAATAACATAAGTGATAAAAAAAACATAAATTCTGCGCCGATTTGCCGCGTGTTTAACATACCATCATGCGTTTAAGCAATACTTAAATGATAATAAAGGAATGGGGCAAAAACGCGCGTGACGTACAGACAAATTCTCATCATTCTTTAAAATTTTTCGTTCTTGGACGTTATAAATGTTATTGTTATTGAACAAATTTCATAACTATCCTCCGTGGTTTGTTCAAATATGTAAGATAATATAAAAAGCATGTTCTCTCTCTCTCTTATTACCGCTAAAAGAAGACTCGTGCGTTGAATGAAAGTGATCGTGACGTGCGGACAAACAAATTTGTCCGGATGATAGTTATGAAATTTGTCCAATAACTTCTTAGTGGTAATATGGTAAGAACATGCTTTATATTATCTTATATATTTGGACAAAACACGGAGGATAAATATGAAATTTGTCCAATAACAATAACATTTAAAACGTCCAAGAACGAAAAATTCTAAAGAACGATGAGAATTTGTCCGTACGTTACGCGTGTTTTTGCCCAATGTGTATATTGCATCACCGCGTTAGATCCTCCCACACGCGTGTGTATTTTGCTTCATCATTATTTGGGTACTACATAAACGCACTTTAAACTAACACGATCGCTAAATTATATTATCAATTAAAATATTATAATTTTATAACTTAATTGTAATTTATTACTAATTATACAGATAAATCTCTCAAAAGACTCACAATTCTATATCACTTTAGAGAAAGAATTTTTTTGAACTATTAAGAAAGTTTGAAAAACATCAGTCTTTAGTTAATTTGATCAATTAGTTGTCGAAAAATTCGTCAATTAGTTATTGAAAAGTTCAATAATGGTTACAAACATACCTTGGGCGATTCTTGTGTGGATATTTTGGGCAGCGTAGAGCACATTAGGACGAATGTTGTCAATAAGTCGTTAGTTGACTTTAATCCGTCTCGCGGTATCCGTCAAAGTTATCTTCCCGATCGCACCTAATTTTCAGCTTCGAGATAATGGCGTCACAATTACAAATTGTGAATTGATAATTGCGCTTTCCGAGAAACAAGTTGTACAAAATTAATACGTGTAGTTGCACGCGAAACGTTTATCATAATTACCCTAGCTTCTCTCGCATCGCGAGTATATTTCTGCGTATTGCCGAAGACGACCTGCCTTTAACTGCTTCCAACTGCATGTAACAACTTTAAGAAATACAAATTCAACTATGTCAACAAGTTCTTCGCGTAGTGTACGGTGTGAAGAATATCGCAATCTGATGTGTTCTATAAGAAATTTGTCTTTTATAGTTAATTAATAAATCGTCTTCATGAATTATATTAGTCTTAATTTAATTAAATTAATGACAGCGTATTTGTACTAAGTGAAAATAAGTTGTACGGTAATATTATCGTTCTATACGGTGTCAAATAAAACTGATACATCCGCGAAAATAGTACAAATCTTGGTTCGAGTGTAACGGCGCTTCAAGCGCCATGGCAATATTGACAATTTTTCACAATAAGTTCGTACAATGAACGTCGATCAACTAGCTAGTTGCAAATGTGGCCGTGTTTGACGATAGATGGCAAGAAAAATGATTTTTGGATGCTTTGTTGATTTATTTAGAATGTATAAATCGCATAGATACAAACGTATGCGTCGTACATCAGGTGTTAATTCAACTTTAATTATATAAATCTAGAGCAACCATGTCATCAGAGTTTACTATAACTAATAGCTGTTTTCGCTTTTAGGTGAAGAAGCAAAGTCTGAGGATTCAGGTCCCGCAGACTTCGAACGGGCAATTATAGCAACAGGTAAGTAAATTATGTGGTGTTTATATGTAGGATGTGGGCCAGGATGGGTAATACAACCAGATAGGAGGTTATTCTATATGCAAAAATAAGTCGGAAATGTAGAATAAAATTTTTTCGTATGATGTTTTGTTTCCGAGATAATCCAATTAAAAAATTGACATCCCTGTTTAAAAAATCGATAGGAAACAATAGGAAATATTCAATCGTTTTTAATCGTAGTTATGAATCGGGAATTAACAGCGTGAGTACACAATTGATTACGACAAAGTTTTAATCATTTATTTATAATAAATTTCATCAAAGCGATAAAGAACAATAAGTTAATATTAGAATTCTATCGTATTCCATTGAATCCGCTTTCATCAGATAATGATAGAAAATAACATTTCATTCGGAATATAAAAAGTGAAACGATAGTTAGGAAACGATAAGATTTTTGGTAGATCGTATGGGTTCCTATCGTTTTCTATTGATTTTTTTAACAGGAATATTTTAATATAAAATATAAAATATCTTAAAAACTATTAATTTTTTATAACGATATTTTTTATACGATCCGTACCTTAATATTTTTATGGACTTCACGGCGTTCAACGTGTTAATTGTGAATATTTAACATGTTGAAAACGGTTGATTTTTAATGCAGTCGTTAAAATGTTTTTATTTGTATTAGGATATGGAAAATTCAATTATTTACTGCTGCTGGCGGTATTACCGGCCAGCTTCTCCAGTATCTTTTCATCGTCAGCGATATCCTACGTGCTTCCATCCGCAGAATGTGATCTCCATCTAACAATGTTCGATAAGGGATTGTTGAATTCCATGACGTTTGCAGGTAGTATCTCGATCCGCTTAACGATTACATAACAACGCTTTATTACAGGTGCGAAAGAGCTCAATGAGAGCCCTGGAGCGCTAGAGTTTGGCACTTAGAATCTCTATGATTATCGTGCGGTGTACACTACCGATTCGTTGTAGGCAATAGTGAGGGCAAACGCGAACTCACGGTAAATACCGTACCATTTTATTTCTTGTCGCATGCGAATTCCGACCGACCGATTATTTTCGGCCGGCTGTTTGCGGCAGCAATCGCTTTCGATCCGCGAGCAACTAGTGGCGGATTAATGGGCCTCTACAGGCTCCAAGGTACAGCCATCACGGGGCTCTCCTCGCAGCCGGCATTAGCATTGAAAGAACTCTGAATCAATTATAGATGTTTGCAATCTTCCATCGCTATATATCTTGTTAATTTAAAGCTCCTCTTATGAGGAAGCTTGTATTTTATTTGATGCATAATTCTCATCTTCCTCTATGAAGAAGTCAAACTAAGAAATATATTTTTATGTTTTATCAAAAAATTGTGTGCGCTTTTATTTGTCAACAATAAAATTTATTAATAAACTGAGTATTTTGTAGAAAAAATACACGGCAAGTTGTTAAAGAAAAATAATATTGTTTATCTTGGTTGTTCAAGATACCAAAAAATATATAAAACAGTTCAAATCTTAATTTAGCATCCTGCTCAGAGATGATAAGAAACCACTGAGGAAAAAACAGTTGCATTTGCATTATGTAAATTTCTATCTTGTCTCTCAATTCCGGCTAGAATTGATTTCTTGCGAAACTGAAAGTAGATATTTTTATCTTCAATAATTTCTGCCGAAATCCTTAATTCTCAGCTAGGGCTGGGTTCCGATTCCCCACCCGAGTGCCTTCAGGTATCGTTTTATCCTTGTTGTTTACTGAATGTTAAACAAGGATAAAACGATACCTGAGGGCACTCGGGTGGGGAATCGGAACCCAGCCTAGGAGGCCCCCAGGTGCGTACCTAGAATAATCCATCGAATAAACCAGCATTGATCTTGTCATAAATTCATGGCATGCCGCAAATACAGGAATGATATTACTTTAAAACTCAAACATTTCATTTTGGCTGTATATTATTTCTTATCCTTTTTATCTTAATGTGTAACTTCTAGCGAAAATTTAGGTATAAAGGCAGAATCGATTGACCAGTCGATTTGTTTTCAGGAATGATCAGTACGGTGTTTTTCTGGGGTTGCGTGACCGACATTTTCGGTCGTAAGAAAATAATGTTCTACGGTTATCTGCTTACCGGTCTACTAAGTCTGGCGACGTGTTTCTCACACAGGTCTTGGCTTTTAATAACGTTCAAATTTTTCGACGGCATGATGTAAGTTGGAATTACTAGTAGGTGCGGTATGACATTACGATTCACACGCACATCTACTATGAATATATATTATATTAATATGAATATATATATATATATATTAATTAATTAAGGAAAAAATGGAATATATATGTATTTTCTTAAAAATATTTTTTTGGACGTCTCGTCACATGTAAATATTACATAACAGTTGACATTGCAAACTGTTCAACAAATTGCAGCATATCTGGCCCGTATGCAGCACTTATGTCGTACTTGGCGGAAATACACAACCAAGCGCATCGATCGAGGTCGTACATGTGGCTTGGCGTGTTTTTCTCGCTTGGAAACATTTCCTTGCCATGTAAGCACAGCCTTGACATATCTTATCTACAGATCTCGGAGGGTTAAATTATAAAGCGCCGATTTTTAAGCCGGTGATGCGTGCAATGTTGCAATATGCGTGTTGCTGGCATTGTAAAACTCATTGGACACAAGAAGAGTTGAAATTGATTTAGAGATTATGATGATTGATTTAGAGATTTATAATAAAAGAGAGCGCGGAGAAGAGGCGTGTTTTATTTTACTCAAATATGTACAATATTTTACGACAAATAAACTTGAATAAAGTTAAATCTGATTTTTATTTTTTAATTTGCAGGTATAGCATGGCTCATAATACCTCAAAAGTGGTACGTCACATTTTTAAGCGAAACAATAGAGATAAGTTCCTGGAGAGTGTTCTTAGCTGTTTGTTCTCTGCCCGAGTTTCTAGCATGCATTGCTCTTTTCGCTTTCCCAGAGAGTCCGCGTTTTCTCATCTTGAAGGGTCGGCACGACGAGGCATTGAATGTCTTCAAGAAAATCTACTCGCTGAACACTGGAAAGGATCCTGACACATACCCGGTAATATGCGTGACGTTATTATATTCGAAGATAATAAGCAACGTATTTATTTGAAATAATTTGGATTTTACTTACATATCTAAAATTGCCATGAGATTAAGTTTCTTAAGTCTGGGTCTACAATAGGGTGTAGTAAGCTTTAAGCCCTAAGAATTGACCAATCACAGACGATTATTCTCCTCACATTCGACTGTGATTGGTCAATTTCTTAGGGCTTAAAGCTTACTACACCTATTGTAGACCCAGTCTAATCAAACTGTCTGTTAGCACAAATAATTTACGTCAACCTTTTGAATCGCGCAAATAAAACTCGATTGTAAAAGCATGGTGCTTCATCAAGTCATTTCAACAATATTATCCGGTAAAAAATGGTTCATATAAAAATATTTAAAAATATATATATGTATAATTATATATGTACAAGGGGGGACCCAAAAATAACCGGAATTCGAATGCGGTTTGCGAACTGAACGTTGTTGCACATTGCGCTGCTAAGTATTGCAAGTTGGCACTATTCTGAGTCACTCTGCCAAATGGCGTAGTTCTCGATTGACTGATTTGTTTTCCGCAGCATTGTTTTTCCAGTATTTGCAACCACGCTCGGCGATTTTCGTGATGGGTGATAATAAAGAACACACACACAGAGTGTGAGTTAAATTTTGTTTTCTTTTGAGAAAAACTGCTGCTGAAACTGTTGCAATGCTTCGTGAAGCTTTTAAGGAAGAATCTTCTGTTAACATTCGCTGGCATGAACTCCAAGACAAACCAGTCACTTCAGAAATCTCATCAATGGTCCGACGACGATTTTCATTGATTGCGTGGCGAATGTTTCAAGATTTTCGTCATTTCGGTTTGTTTGTGGTCGGCCAGGTCGTTAAACAAAAACGTTTAACGCACACTCTCTGTTTTTTATTATCAGCCATCACGAAAATCGCCGAACATGGTTGCAAACACTGGAAAAACAATGCCGCGGAAAACAAATCAGTCAATCGAGAACTACGCCATTTGGCAGAGTGACTCAGAATAGTGCCAACTTGCGATACTTAGCAGCAAATTTGATGTAATTTCGATGATTTCGACGTCGATTCGATGTCGATCGATGAATCATTTCTCACTGGGAACAATGTCGATTCGATGAATTTCAATTAGTCATTTCTCACTGGAAACAACGTTCAGTTCGCAAACCGCATTCGAATTCCGGTTATGTTTGGATCCCCCCTCGTATAAAATATATTTATACATGTTTTTTTCTCTTGTATAATCTGTATCTGTATATACAGGGTATTTAAAAAAAGTGTCACATATTTTGAGAACAGGTAGTACTCATCAAAACAAGAAGATAATGTCGAGTAAACATGGGCCCTAAATCAAATATTTCTTAAGATATAGGCCATTCTTTATTGTATACTATAGGAGATGTTCTAATCATGTCTGTCATTTCCCGAGTGGAATAATAAGCTTCCATTACTGTTTACTGTTTAAAGTGCACAGAATGACAAAAATGTACTGCTCTCTGCTTACAAAAATCTTTTACTGATACTTACAACCCTAATACCTGATAATGACTAACGATCAAATCTTATTGCACTGCAGAGATAACACAACTAATATAAGAAGAGGGTAATGTTTTTCATTTGAAGACCTTGGTGTATTTAACACTCATCGAAGACGTAAAAACATTGCAGGAATGTGTATTTTTTTATTTTAAATGTATGACAATGAATGGGAAGCATATAAAGCACCTTCTACAGTATATGATAAAGACTGGCCCATATATTAAGAAATATTTGATTTAGGACCCGTATTTACTCGACATTTTCTTCTTGTTTTGATGAGTGCTACCTGCTTTCAAAATATGTGACACTTTTTTTAAACTCCCTGTATAGAAAAAATAATAAGAAGAATAATTGAAAAATAATTAGAAAAATAATTTTTGCATGTTTTCTGTTACAAAAAGTAAAATTGCAATTAAATTATACAATATTCTATATATAATCATATACATATAACTTTTCTATACATTTATATATGATTATATATGAGCAATTTTTTCTCATTTGCTTAAACTTTACTTTTATTTAAAAAAGCAATTAAGAAGCAATTTTTAAAAGCAATGTTTCTTATTATTATTTTTCTTCATAAGACATATACAAATAGAGATTATACAAGAGAAGGAAAACATATATGGACATATTTTTTATATAATTATATATGTTATTATATAAAAAATTGTTTACCGGATATAAAATATACATAACATAATTGCGTACATGGTTATACATTGATTACAAAAGCATCGTTTCTTATTTATTTATTCAAATACGTAATTTTATTTACTATAATGACTTTGATAATTTTAATAACTTTAATACATATGTGCAGAATTGATTAGTAACAAGCTAAATTAGTATAATGAGTATGAAAGACACACAAAGACACACAGAAGATAAGACTATTGCTATTAGTGTCTATTTGCATTAAAAAAAGAAATGTTATTTAAAACATAAAATTGA
Organism: Aphaenogaster rudis; assembly: GCA_003063815.1. Taxonomy (NCBI): domain Eukaryota; kingdom Metazoa; phylum Arthropoda; class Insecta; order Hymenoptera; family Formicidae; genus Aphaenogaster; species Aphaenogaster rudis. The sequence goes on from NJRL01000424.1 coordinate 114,661, forward strand.
TAGAATAAAAGTGAAACACAGTAAACAGAAAGCAAAATAGATATAAATATAAAACAAAACATAAAAAAGACAGAGGATAAGTGAAACCTAAACAAGAATATATGTAATAACGCGTGATGAAACTGAGAAATGAGATTCGATAAATCGAACGGTTGCGAAACGAAAGAAAGAGTTAACGTGATAATAGTAATATAATAATATGGTTATTTTATTTTTATTTGACAGATAAAGAGTCTGAAGGATGAATATTCCGTCGAATCATGCGGAGAACGTATACAGGACAAGTTACAGAATTGTTGGAAGCAGATGAAGCCACTCTTCTTACGACCCAATATCTTCAGATTAATACTCATATCGATGATACAGCTTGGCGCAACGATAGGGTCAGTTTAACTGACCTCTTTTGTCTCTCTTAATTTTAATTCTAAAAAATATTATTAAAATAAACGGAGCTTACGAGAATTCAACTAATGCCTATTGCAATCGTGCAGGTCGAACTCGCTTCGGCTTTGGATGCCGCAGCTGTTTGCAATGATTGAGAGTTACAAACATACTCTCATGAAGGATGACAGTCAGGTGTCAGGCTTGCAGCCTTCATTTTGTTACATGTTAGGACAGGAAAAGTCGCATCTTAATTCCCCGCAGTATGTTAACGAGACGACTAATTCTAAGATTGTATGCGTTCCAGTAAGTTGTTATATTTCATGAATTTTGATTGCAAATCCGGGAAACGAATCTGGAAAATAATATATCAATATGTATGTCAATTTCAGGCGGAGTTGAATTCTAGAGTCTTTATCAACTCCATTGTCATCGCAGTGACGGGCGTTATCGGTTATACTTTGGCTGGTTCTTTGATTACCGTAATTGGAAAAAAGAAGCTAATGGGTAAGACATCAATGAAGTAACTTGATGATAAAGAAATAGTGATTTTATTTATAAAATAACATTGCGAATAATAATATAATAATATTATGTAATGCTACATAAAATGTTATTATAAACAATAATCATCTATGTACAATTATCTGTAATCGCTATAATTGTTTCATTTTTGTTCAGCGATTTGTTTTGTCGTCGCTGCTGCTTGTTGCGGTTCATTGTATTGGGCTGAAGATACTAACGGTATCCTTGGATTGTCTTCGGTATTTGTCGCCATGACGAGTATAGGCGGTGCGACTGTTGTTAATATTATTGTTGATAATTTTCCTACATATCTAAGGTACAGCACAACTTATTATTAATTATATATTATCTACTCTATATATATAAAAAGATAAGCTCAAATCGGTCACGATTTTATGTCACGTTTTTATGAAACGCATTTTATGAAACGCATTTTCCCGTCTCCCGTCTCAGGGAAAGGGAGGGAGGGAGGGAGGGAGAGAGAGAGAGAGGTGGTATGTCCTTCCGGGGGGTTGGCCGCCGTAGGCGGCAGGGGGGCGGAGCCCCCCTAGTTAATTATACAAAATATTATGTGAAGCAATAGGGGGGTTGTGGGAGGAACAGTGGGGAGGGGGGTATGGGACATTTTAAATATCTCACCTTGAATTAAATTTCAAAAGTTACATAGTATCATAATAATAAAATATAATAATAAAACAAACATAATAATTGAACATCAGTACAGGTATATATATATAAAAGATGGTGAAAATAATATTTATTCAAAAAATATCCTATTCCTCTCACGTCCCCCCTACATATTGCGTTAGCCTTTTGTTATCTTATTATCTATTGATCTAATATTTATATTTTTCTCTTGTTTTAGAACCATGGCGGTTAGCATAACTATGATGATTGGAAGAATTGGCGCAGTAATTGGCAATTTATTATTTCCAATTTTATTCAATCTTTCGTGTTTAGGACCATTCATCATGATCGGCTCAGCTTCTTTAGGTAAAAGCAATGTTTACATATTAAATTGCATTAATATCTCTATATTAAATATAACCATGGTAATTATGAGAACGTATATATGAAAATGTTTTAAACATTTCTAATTACAGCGTCTGCATTCTTGGTTGCTATTCTACCCCGAAAAACGACGCAAGATGACAAACAAAAAGATATTGTTTGATTGTGCTGCAGATATATCTCACGTTAAATTAGTTATTTTTTTAATTATTTGTCGAAGCGTCGACATGTAAATACCTTTTCGTCCTTATGCACTTTAATAAGTGCAACATCGTTTTATATCCGCGCAATATCTTTCATTATGTAAATATGCAGGCTCATCTAGTAGATAAAACCTATTCGTTCCCACCTATAGAATGAATGAATGGATTGTGCGGTGTATAATGTGTAATTGTAATTGTAGTTATGTGTAAAACATGCCTATGAGGGAAACATATTTTAAATATATCCCGCGACTGCAATATTTAATACCTAAAATTTAATATTCTTCTTTTCGATCATTTCAATCATATCACAATTTTTTGTAAGTATAACAATAATAAAATTGTAATTTTAACGTAAAAAATGTAAAAAAAACCTGCTTTGTTACTAATGTCTTTTTCATCCCTTCTATATGCAACGTGCGATGCAAAGAAGAACGCAACGAGAAACTGCTGACTGCTCGTCGGTGAAGATTCCTTTCCAGAGAAACGTCATCACCAGCGTAGCCAACTCATCTCTTTCGTAGGATCTTTTTCGCTTCATTCGGCTCTGTATATCGTCACGCTACACGCAGAATCCTCGTTAAGAAACACGTCCGTAAAACGGATCACAAAATCGTTAGAGATGGGCGCCTTTCAATTCTATTAATTTCTACAACTCTCTCAGAATTTCACAAATTTTAAATTTAATCGCACTCTCACGGCACATGGTTGAATTTGTATTGTAATGTCGCGCCTCGTATCTAGGATTCTGGGACCGGTTCTCGGTTGGATTATGCGCAGCATGTTACAGCTTGCCTTACAGCCCTGCTGCGCGGCAGTATCGATACGACAGTGGTGGTAGCAGGTCGGCGTCGGGTAGACCTGACGTGATGCGAAAGACTAAATTGGAGTCCCGCTGGCTGGGCCCGTAGGTAGTTGTAGGCAACGCGAAGCGTGTGGAATCATGGAAGAGGTCTTTCAGAACGGCAACTATCAGAGGGAGGCCAACGCCAACATGACCGCCATGGAGACGCGGAAAGAGGTAAAGGGCCTTGGCTTGTTTTTCACACGCATTCGTCTGTGGCAAATCGATAAGTCACTCTCTCATCGCGGTCCGCCTTTTCGGAGTCGCGTTGCCTCGCTGGTCACCGCAGAGTTACACGACTCCGGAATTTCGGAAATACCCGCCCAACCGAGCGCTAGCTGGATAGACAGACGCAGAGACGCCGATTAATTGATCTAATTCTAATCAAGTCGCGAACAGGCGAATGTGTGTCGCGCAGTAATCATCGGAGCACCGCGCAACGTCTTTCAATTGGTGTCAGTGACTCGTATTCTATTCTCCCCTCGATCCACCCCCCCTGCGTATACTTTCGTTTATTGTGTGAGTTTATGAGCACAGCTGTTGCGTACTAATATTTGCTTCGCCAAAACCGCGACATTCATGATTCAGCATGGACGATGAGCAAACAGATGGATAACGAAAGCAGTGTCTCTCAAACCTGCGCGAACGTTTGGAGGAGGATTGTTATGTCGCAATATATTTCAGGACTGCCTACTCGACCACATGGAGATCTCAATAGTGGAGGCCGAGAAGAGAGCGAATAGGGCACTTAATCTAAGAGAATTCTACACGGTATACCTCATCGAAACTAAGTGAGTAAGGAAGAAAAAATACGAATCGTGTAATAGAATTTATTTCAAATTAATATGAGTCTCATTTAGGAAATACTGTTGCCAAGGTGTTCATTACATGCGATTCCTTTCTTCTTTTTTCAGAGTCACTGACCCAGATTTCAAAAACGCGCTAACTAGGATAAGCTCGTTATGGCGGCGATATACCGAGTTTGAATTGCTTCGTGCTTATCTGGAGATTTCTTATCCGTACATCGTGTTACCACCGTTACCGGAAAAGAAGGTTCTTTATGCTTGGCAGAAAGTAACGACTGACACGTTCGATCCCGATTTCGTTGATCGCAGAAGAGCTGGACTCGAGGTATGTTTCTGATTTGTAACGGTATCATATGATAAATATTGTATACTGGGAAAGTTATAGAAAATATTTCTGTGAATAGAATTTTCTTATAAGAGTTGCGTCGCACCCTATACTTTCGCGCGACGAACATTTCATGGGATTTCTTCAGCAGAAGGACGGCTGGAGAGAGAGTGTTAAGGAAACAGGTAATTTTTATTTCTGCACACGATAGGAAAAATCATTGAAACACTAAATAAAAAATTAGTAGCTTTATGGAAAAAAACAATAAGGTTGCCACAACCACAATTTGGTACAGCCACGTCCTGTGGTTGTCACATTCACATTGTTTTGTGTGGTGTATCTATATATGTTTGTCTCAACATTCACTATGTTTGTCTCAACATTTACCATGTTTGCTGTACCAATTGTGGTTGTGGCAACCTTATCGTTTTTTCCGTGTTAAGAAATATCTTAGATAATTGTACTTATTATTTTTTTTACAGGGTATTTGCAAATCGCAGAATCGAAACTGAAAGCGCTTAGCGTCGCGGTGCGACTGAGGAAGCCGGATAAACGATTCGAAACAATAAAAAATTATGGAATTGAACTGCAGGTATATTACAAATTAAAATATTATCTTTGAAATACATTATACAGGATGATTCAAGAGGAATTACCGCCACTTACGGAGCTCATTTCTGAAGACATTTTGAGCAAAAAATGTCACATAAACCCGGGTCCTATTCTCAATATTTACAGTTACACTAATTTGAAGGTTGTTTGTAAAAGATTTCTTTCTTTAGTTTGAGGAGTAAAAGAAAATTAGAAATAAAGAATGAACTTTTCAGAAATAATTCTTTCTTTAATTGGCTAGTATTTTGAAGCTGAAAATGTGTTGTGAATTCCTTAATTACTTCGTACAGAAATTTTTATCAAGTTTTAACTACAAAATTACATTATTCTTACTCACTTATCAGAACAATTATTACAAATCACACCGCACTGTTTACAGTAATGCATTTTCAATTGAAAAAAGGATTATTTCAGAAAAGTTCATTCTTTATTTCTAATTTTCTTTTACTCCTCAAACTAAAGAAAGAGATCTTTTACAAACAACCTTCAAATTAGTGTAACTCTGTAAATATTGAGAATAGGACCCGGGTTTATATGACATTTTTTTGCTCAAAATGTCTTCAGAAATGAACTCCTCCTGAATCACCCTGTATCTTATTTTAGCAAAATTTGCACGATTTCTTAACAAACAGCGATCTTTGAAAATTTGTTTTGTCCTATTAATAATGCCTTAATTATGATACAAGTATTATTGATGTGCTGTCTTTCAATTATTTTTACAGAATAATTTGTGCAATCTCTTGCGAGTGCGCGCACGACTCGTCGAGAAGCAACACAGTCTGTATAAATTGCACGCAAATTATGGGCGTGTCTTTAGCGAATGGAGTGCAATAGAGAAAGGAATGGGCGACGAGCTGCAGGTATACCTTGTTATAAAAAGTAACGCCATAATCGTGCTGATAAGCGAGAAATATCGATTTTACTTACTAACAGCGAAAACGTAAAGATAGATTTTAATAGACGCAACTTGATAAAATAAAAGGAAAAAAATACACAGTTTGCAAAACACGGCATTACAGCTTGTTTTCTTAGAAATCGGGGCACTACTTGGACTCGTTAGCGGCAACGATAGATACCACCCTCGAGGAGGAAGAGCTCATAGCCGATCAGCTGAAGGAGTGGCTGTTCGGTGCATCGGCGTTGCAAGCTGTAGTTAGACGCAGAGAAGCCCTGCAATTAGCTAAAGACGAGGCGCACGATGCCTTGACTGCCGCGTTCGAACAGAAAGACAAAGTCATGCAAGGTATTAGAATAACTGTGCTCGAAACATAACATTTTAATTTGATTTGTACACTGAAAAAAAATGCTGTTGCTTCAATTAAAGTCTACGTCACGGGCTGCCACAAACATAAATAGTTCATTCAATTGTATTATGATTGGACCAAATATTTAGATTATTAAAAGAATAGGTATAGATAAATCTAGATATTTGGTCCAATCATAATACAATGGACAAAAATGATGTTTTATTCAACCCAACTGGCTAAATTACTTGAATAAGCAGAAACTTTAATTTTCCTAAATCGCCAGTAAATAATTAACATGTAATAAATTGTAAGACGACTTAACTGCAATTTATTACATACTTGAATAAGTTTATTGCAACGTTTCGACCATTGATTTTGGTCCATAATACAATTGAATATGAACTATTTATGTTTGTGGCAGCCCGTAATATACACTTTAATTGAAGCAATAGCATTTTTTTTCTGTGTACGTATACTCTGGGAATGATAAACTTCGTTTTCAAGGTAAGGCTGGTTTGATGTCGCGCTTATTCGGTTCCGTGGACACCGAGGAGGTTCGCGAGTTAAAAATTCTTCAGCTGGAGCAGCGAATTGCGCAGCACGATGAAACTGTGAAGCAAGTGGACGAAGATTTGAAGTAAAACTGCGTTTCTAGACAACATCCTAATCGGTATTCGTCGATAAGCATTAATAATTTTGATAAATTGCTGTACAGGTCTTTCTCTATTAAAGCCATGATGGACATCGAGAGGTTCCAGCATCAAAAGGTCGTCGATCTGAAAGAGACTTTGGCAGCTTATTGCGTTCTGCAATTTAAGCTAGCTAGGAAGGTCGATATATTAAATTCGGTACTACACAACCCAAGCAGAACAGAAAGTCATGGTGATGTCAGAATGACGCCAAATGACACATTCGACAGTCATTTTGAAATCGTTTTGACATCATTTTAACGTTATCGTGATTTTCTGTTCTGCCTGGGATATTCGTTTTGCGGTGCTACTGACCAATAATATTACTCTTCGTTGTTACAGGGTCTCCAAGCTTGGCAGCACATCAAAGGTTGTCTCGAAAGTATACCGTGAACAAATTCAGGACAATTTGCGAAATAGACTGTCACAGAACAATAATCGTCTCTACGTTTCTCATACGATATACATTCCTGTATCTGTACATTCACTCATGCCGTACGCTTATCACGTCGATGTATATGATTGTTATACTATTTAAAATGTCAGACTATGAGGGATATTATATGTATATGTATGTAATTCATGTTGGATATATATATATAAATATGTCGAAACACATTATTTAAATATTTATATGTATTTAGTACACCGCTTCCGCGAAAGATCGTACTTAATCGTGTTACAAATTACGATACGCGAATCGTATAACTTGTAAAATTTGCTATACGCAAATGACGATACATGTAATTATTGTGATGTAATTTTTTATACACTGCCCTTCTGTCGTTCGAGATAGGCACTTTAATTCCATTTCCACAATTAGATCAAATTTAATTACTTTCATGTAGAATCATATTTGTTTTTGAATGAATATAAAACATATTTGTTATAATATCCATTATTGAAGATCAATAATCGCGACAAACTAATTGTATTATTATTTATATTATTATTTATTATGTAAATTTCTATCCATATATTTTCAGTATTATTGTTACATTACAAAAGTTATTAAATTTAGAATACAAATCTTTTTCTGTTAGTTCGTAAGCTTCTTAGTAAATCATGTCGTAGCATATGAGATTTATAGAATCGTTATTAATTTTATTAAATATTCAATCGCGCGAATCTCAAATATGTTTTGTAAAACTGCATAATATTGCATAATATTCCTATGCAAAGATGTTTGTATAATTATTTTCTTCCATTGCATTTAAGTATAGAAAAATATATAATTTCTATATATTTTCACTTTATTTTTATTTTCTGTATAGACACACAGTTATATTGTCCTATATATTATACATTTTTATATATATCTGGCTTTGTGTTATATGAGCAGGCAATTAAATATATATGATTCAATTTGGGTCTGTCTCTTTATTGACTGGCATAATATTTTCGAATTTTATTTTTTCTGAAAGAAAAAATACTTTTTCTTTGCTTTTTCTCTTTTTTTATATGCAGTGAAAGTTCACCATCAACATAACAAGGAATACAATAATCAGTTTTATAAAAGAAAAACGGTAAAAGCGCATTGCACAAAATAAACTTATGCAGATTTCAGATTCCATACATATATTTTTCATTTGTTATTCATTTATTTATTTCTTTTTGCTATTAATCAATTAATTATAGCATCGTATTATATATTTTTAAAACATAGAATGTAAATATATTTTGAAATGTAGAATATATATTTTTTACCGAATTGTCTACATGCGATTTCAGAGAATTATTTCCCGCCAACTCAAACATGTTTCTGCTCAACTGTCAAAATATGAAAGATAATTTTATCTAGTTGTGACTTCGCTAGAATTCTCAAAATAATTTTCAAGGATGTGTGAGTACACAATAATATATATATATATATATATAATCGTACTACTTAGAATTTAGTAGAAAATTATAAATAATGTGTTGCGTATATGACAAATAGAAATTTAATAGAATTGCTTTTACCGAACAGAGAATTAGTTTGCGATTAATTTAAGAGAAAAAGAGGATAAAGAATCTGATAAATTTCAGACACATTATACGTGTCTATCTGTAATTATCAAAAATATCGATGAAGATATTGATATATATATATATATATATATATATATATATATATATATATATATATATATATATATCCCATGTAGAACAACAGCGCCTGAAAAGCGTTTTGAAAGCGCTACTGCAGGTGCAGGAATTCAG
>NJRL01000424.1:143935-156555 GCA_003063815.1 Aphaenogaster rudis
TATATATATATATATATATATATGCTGATTATAAAAGTGTCGTTAAATCACAGATAGCATTCAAAAAATGCGGAATTATCATATATGTGCAAGGTGTTTCATAACATGTGGGGCCCACTCAACAGCGGATGAGAGACATAAAAACAATGAATAAAGTTTATATAAACATATGTCTTATTTGATCTTGTTTCAAAGTTAATCATTTTTGTGCTCCAGTATTGTACAGCTGTTTACCTTCATAGAAGATGAAATGGTTACCTTCGATTTATATTTATAAACAATACTCGATATCTCCTGGATATTTCCCGATCTTGTTGATTTCACACATTTAAATGATTGAGTTTACTCAATTCAGTTCGTTCTCTTGCTAGGAGCACTTAACAATTAATTAATTTGCTGTGCATTAGAAATAATAGTAAATAAGTATTTAAATCAGAAAATGACAGACATGCATTTGACTGATGGACTTACCGAATGTAATTCAGCCGAAGCAAGACGTCTATACGCGCATCGTTTCCCTAATAGACATCTACCAGATAAGAAAACATTTCAAAGATTATCATGAACGCCTACGAGATACAGGTTCGTTTAAAAAGCGAGTGTCAGATTGTGGTAAACCAATTAGTATCAGAACTGTTAATCTTAAAGAACGGATCTTGAATCACATTGAAGAAAATGATGGCAATATTACCCGAAGAATAGCAGCAATAGAGAACGTTACAGTGTGGAGTTTTGCGAGATTAACATCTTTATCCGTACCATGTTCAACGTGCAGGCACTTAAAGAAGATAATTTTCTTCTAACAAGGGAAGCTTGCGGAGTTCCCGACGAGAATCGTGACGAAACTTAAGCCAGCGGCACACGGAGCGTTTTTTCTTACTGGATTGCTTGCGATCTAGTAAATTACTATAATTGCACCACTCAGCACCCAGGATTTCTAGTAATTTACTAGATCGCAAGAAATCCAGCAGGAAAAAACGCTCCGTGTGCCGCTGACTTTACAGTATAGGACGATAATGGGACCAAAGTAACACTGAAAAAATTGTATTCTCCACTAAAATAAGCACCAAGAGAATCTTCTTAGTTTAAGAGGAGAATCTTAACATGTAAGAATATCTCCTCTTAGTTTAAGAGGAGAATCTTAACATGTAAGAATATTCTTACATGTTAAGAATATCTCTTTAGAGGATATACTGTTTAACAGATTCTCCTCTTAAACTAAGAAGATCCTCTTGGCGCTTATTTTAGAGTAGAATACAATTTTTTCGGTGAACATATGTGCAGTGCGACATTTCGCAATCGCTTGGAACCCTTGGAACGTGGTCAGTGCAACTGAGGGGCTCGCCCGTAATCTATGAAACCACATATCGACAAAAACCAATTATCAGTGAGATTTTATGCAACAAAATATCGACAGAGACCAATTACAGTAAGACGTATATTTTATAGAGACCCAACAAAAAACATATGTACACGAGGAACAACGTACATGTCATTTATATGTCATAAAGGAAGACGCAACATAGGATAACATAAGTAAAAAAATATCTCACTCCACTTCATGGTAATGTATTATAAAATTTACTACACTGAAAGTCGCCAGGTAGAAACGGAGCTCACCTGAAAATCCGGTGGTGGAGATATATGCGCTTCAGCAGCGCAAGTACATGCCTTCTTTTTTCCATGTTCCAGGCGATTGCGAAATGTCGCACTGCACAAATATTACTTTGGTCCCATTATCGTCCTATACTATAAGTTTCGTCGCGATTCTCGTCGAAAACTCCGCAAGCTTCCCTTGTAAGAGTTTTTTTTGTACTTGGTTCCTGGAGATGTCTATCGCCGATCAACATTTTCTATCTGCTGTGTTATTCACTAACAAAGCTGCATTCACCAGAGATGGAATAATCGATTTTCATAATGCTCATCATTGGGCTGAAGAAAATCCACGTGCTATTCTTCAATCAAAATACCAACAACAATTCAGTGTAAATGTATGGGCAGGAATAATTGGCGATAATCCAATCGGTCCTGTTTTTTCTTGATAAGAGATTAACAAGCCAATCTTATGTTAATTTCTTAAATAATCAATTGAATAAAGAATTAGAAGAAGTCCCATTTAATGTTGTACGTCGCATGTAGTTTATGTATGATGATACACTATCACATTTTAGCCTAATAGCCAGACAGTTCCTAAACGAACGATTTCCTACACGGAAAAAAAGTAACTGTCGTAGCTAAAAACTGTGTGTGTAACTGTAGTCGTAAATTGCAGTCGTAATATATGGATAGCGAATATCTTAGCTATGATACCTATATTTCATTGCTGTCGTGACTATAAATTTCTAAACTACAGCAAACCGTTTAGGAATTTATAATCATGACAGCAAACACATGATTTTTTATGGTTTAGCAAACCATGATTAGCCATGGTAGCGAAAATTTTTTCCGTATAACAAATGGATAGGTCGTGCAGGGCCTATCGCTTGGGCACGTATTATGAATTTATTCGGAAACGATTCCGTTCGGAATGATAGTCACTTGTCCTATGCTTGTTTTGTCGTTTTCTTGTAGTTTTTCTATCTTTGTCCCGTGTTTTTCGGAATTATTCCGAAATGGAATCGTTTCTGAATAGATTCATAATACGTGTCCTGGCCTCCTCGTTTCCCAGATTTATATCTATTAGATTTTTATTTTTATGCCCATTTAAAAACAATTGTCTATTCAATACCCATTGCCAGTATTGAAATACTTTGTAAACGTATAGAAGAAGGCTGCCAACAGATTCGACAAATACCTGGAATTTTTGAAAGATTGACACTCTGACACGACGACAGCAAGCTTGCATACAGACCGAATGTGGCCATTTCGAGCACCTCTTATGATAGTAAGCAGCTGCACATTATTGGAGCACAAAAATGACTATAATTCTGAAACAAGATTAAATAGGACATGTTTATATGAACTTTACTCATTGTTTTTGTGTCCCCCCATCCGCTGCTGAAGTGAGTCTCACATGTTATGAAACACCCTGTATATGTACATATATTAAATGATAATATAACTTTCCAATGTAAACTGAGTGTGCCGGTAACTAATCCTGCTTCAGTCAAACAGTTTAATCAAAAGTTTAATTAAAAGTCAGCAGTGATACGAGGATATAACTGCTTTTCGCAGTGGTTAGGATCATGGAATGTTATTGAATGAAAGCCGTGTAAGCGCGTGCCGTTATCGAGATGTCGATCGACAAACTAATTGTAACTTGCGGCGCTAAATTTTTCAGAACAATCTTTGCCAGATTGATATTTTATCATCCACTTTATCATGTGTTTCTACTCGTCTAGATAATAAATCATTGAAAAACCGCAGGTGTATACTCGTACAAATATTATGATAAAATAATATAATAGAATGAGATTCTAGCGTATTACATGACATCGTAGCGCGAGAAATTGTACAAGACATTTATGTATGACATCCTCGCGAACGCGGCATCTTAATGCACCATTCCTATCAATCATCGGCGATTATTCTTTAGGAGTGCTTTCCGATAATTACTACAGCCATTTCTTTCGAGGAACTTTGATAGAATTGTACACTTTGCGCGACTTTGATAGAGTTTCATGAAGGAGAGAAAGAGTCGAGGATAAAACAAAGAAACGAAAAATTGAAAAGACCATGCGAACTTTTATGTGTGCCCTTCTTATTTTACATGACACCTTCTCTCGATGTACATGAGTGATCGTCACGTCGAAAGTTATGATCGATATTTAATTAGATTTGATTTGGGTGTTCTAATTAGGTTAACGCAATCGGTTAACTTTTATCGTGTCTGTCACAGAAGAGGTCCTTGTCATGATGAACAGAATGGAAAAGTTAATTGGGTAGGTAAAGCTTTCGGTGCTGTATCGATAAAATGTAATTTCTTTCGCTCAGCGTGTGTCTTCGATAATTGCAAGTTGACCGCGTTTACTAGAAGATACCTCATCGCTCGCGATCGGATGATAAACGCGGCCATAGAAAGACATTTCTGTTACGTTAACCCTTACATTTAACGAGAACATTACGTGTTCAAGGGCATGCAAGGACAGATAAAACTGTACTCGTACATTATTAATTATTTCATTGCAAATATCTTGTCATATCGCGAATAAATTTTATACGCACATGCATGACATTTTTATTTATCGGGAATAAAAAGTGTATAAAATGTTAACATATTAAATACTAAAATATATTAATAAATATATTAATTATATAGTAACAAATATATTATTATAATTATTAATAATCTATGTTAAAAGACTTTACAATATTTTTCTAAAAAGCTATTTTTTAGGATAATTAAGAAATTTAGAATTTAATACATCAAAATATGTCATGCTTGTCACATTTGGATTTTTCATATTTTTCCCGCCGTATCTACATTCAAACGACTATTTCAATTTTTCCTAATAACATATGGCTAACGCGTTCTTCCGCAAAATCGCGGGCTTTAATTTTTCACGTGGCAGTAGAAGGAAATTAAATTTGTCCTTATCTGTCCATCGTAATGCACGTATGACGTATATTTTTCATGTTATTCACGTGTGTGATTACAGTGTACCCATCATGTTGATTGCTTTATTTATTCAGACTTGACGGAGAGAAGTTAGGTTGATTAAAGCGTGCTCACATGCAAGATTAAAGCGTAACAGTTTCTATGTGTGTACTATGTACTAGTACTCGGAATTTTCCAATGATCGAACAATTCGAGCAGGTCGACTTCGAGCACAGGCGTTAAATTGTTCGGATCTTTCGTGAAACAATCGAGGGCGAATCAAACGTCGCAGAAAGAATTATAAGAGCAATTTGACGGCAACAAAATTCGAAATGTGCAGGAAAAAAGTACAAAATTTAATCATATCAACGGTTAGCAGCGAGATCGATATCTCACGAGCTTGAGACTACATTACACTTGATCCGACACGATGCATTACCATGGGCGCCCTTACAACTTTTTTCAAGGGGGGGGGGGCAGAGTGTAAATATACTAGGAGTGCCGAATGAACGTATTTTCAAATAATATTTTTTAAAGAAATATTTATGCAAATTTTTATTTTTAATTGTATAAATTTCAAAAGAAAAAATTATCTGGTTGTTAATCATAAAAAATGATACTAAATTTTAAAAAATTAAAATCCAAGGGGGGGCATATGCCCCTCTTTGCCCCCCCCCCCCTCGCTCATGTGCGTTACATCATTCCTCATACAGCAACGTATTCAAAATAAGCAGTATGTAAATAAACATACTTTAGAATGCCGGAATTCTCAGTGGGATATCCTACACATTCGTTTACACACAATTTACTTTGAAGTATCGCCGTCAGGGCCGGCAACTTAGCAGAATTCCGAGTGTGGAGTTCTGCTATCGGTAAGGTGGGAAGGGGAGGAGGTAGCCAGAAAAACTGTAACAAATTTTTACAAAATGGGGCCTTTAATTTGTTGAGAAACATGATAATAAAATACAAGTTTGTTTGTATTTTGTTTATGCTTGTTTTGAAGATATATACATATATGTATATAATATGTATATATTATATGTATATATTATATATATATATACATATATACATATATTATATATTAAAAATAAAATAAAATTATATTAATTAATCATATTCTTATTCCTTGATTTGTCGAACCGATGCAAGATAAGTTCAAATCAAATCCCTTTATATAGTTTAGATCAATAAATGAAATTTATATTTAATAATAATTTTGGAACAAATTGGCCAAATTCCGAGTGTGGAATTTCCACACTCAGATTATGGAGTGTGGAGTTCTCCACATACTCCATATATAAATTGCCGGCCATGATCGCCGAGTGTCGACGCATCGCGCCAAATCCTAATGCGACCTTAAATCCGCTCGTTCGCTCCCAGTGTAGTGCTTTGTAAAGTACAATTCATACAGGAAACATCCCGCTAATTGAAAATTTCCATTACTAAAATGTAAAATTTTGTACTTTGATTTTTATAATGATTACTATTAATTACATATTACAGTTATAAGTAAATCTCAAAGAAAATCAAGTAAAGCGCGTAATAAGAAAGAAAGGAAATATAAAAAGAAAGATAAATTGTGTCTTCAGATAACATAATCTTTACATCTCAAAGCGACTTTCTAAATATGAACAAACAATATTAATGAGGAAGAATATCATCGGCAAAAACATGACATCTCTCGAAGACGGGGACATTTTCTTTGGGACATGAGCACAACATCGTCGCTCGTTCAAGAATGTACATAGTAAAAAGCGAGTATGAATTCCAGCTCCCTCAAGCGATCTTTATCCAACTTTTAAGAAAGAGAATTCCTGCCTGTTGGGCTATATGAGGCTGTGCTATGTGCTATATTTAGCTCCTAAAACCTATATAACAAAAAGCCGGATAGGCAAATGTAACATGAACTCTGAATGTACGTTTCCTGCACGTAGAAATTATACAGATGAGCATAAATTCAACGGCTATTCGGGGTTGACGGTCGATCAATTTATACTATACTATAATACTTTTGCACTTACTTTACTATGCAAATAATCTTGATTTGAAATGTAGAATTAAGCGGCAGTCGATCATGCAATAAAGAAATATTGAACGCGGACAAATAACCGACGCGGGACCTGCATCGAGCTTGCACGTTCGATACAGAAATATACTATTGGCGAGATCTGTTTGCCCAGAGAAATAACACAACATGCAATATTGTAAATATATAACATATGCAGATACATTTTTGTGCTGTGCGAAATAAGTTCGGATGATGTTTGTCCACCTACGGTATGATATGACTACCACTATGATACAACTATCGTATAACGAAACAATCAATCGTGTGCTTTTTAATTTTCTTTTTTTTCATGCATGTACAACCTGCACGCGTAGCGACCAATTTAGATTGTCAATTTGTCAATTCGTGTGAGTCAATTCGAACTGAGAACGTATAAAACGAATAGCTTCTATCATTGATTTCAATTAATTGATGTGCTTACGAGGATGAAAAAAGAGTAACTCGCTGTTATCACAAATTTGCTTCGTAAAGTTAAAAACTTTGAAATTAAAAAGAAGTTAAAAGT
This sequence comes from Aphaenogaster rudis, assembly GCA_003063815.1. Lineage (NCBI taxonomy): Eukaryota > Metazoa > Arthropoda > Insecta > Hymenoptera > Formicidae > Aphaenogaster > Aphaenogaster rudis. Next base: position 151,049 of record NJRL01000424.1, read on the forward strand.
TCGTTATGAAACTCGCACGCGTAGTATTATGCGTTCCACTTCGTCAAATAATAATTTACACGTATAAATATTAATTAAAAAAGATAAGTTAAGTTGCAATTTATTGTCTCTTTTTCACGAGACTGATTGGTTTTACCGTTGTATGCTGTACTCGTTTCATATTGTTGAGTTGACGTTGTTAAAATCGTATGTTTTGAAAGGTTGAATGTAAAAGGAATTAATAACAGTATAAATAGTGTTATTCATTACTTTAATATCAATTTGCTTTCGAAGGATAAGGGAAATCGTAACACGTACATCCTGATTTTGTGTCGATGCGTACTTCGTATCGTAAACAGCTGTCATCATGGAAATCGTGCGTTGATAGTTTGACAAGTACTGAAGATTGATAACTATGGGAGTAATTTTATTAAAGATGAATTTGATATTGATTGATTTATGCAATAACACGTGCCGTTTTATTTACTATTTCCTCGGGAATATTCTGCTGGCTCGCATTTCAGGTCTCGTGTCCAAATCAGCATTCTCAATTTTAATTAAATTTTAAAGTCTTAAACTTTTCTCATAAGAAGTAATTAAGATTTATGAGTAAAAATTTTAATCTCATCTTAATTTATAATTGCCATATGTAGTGTAGCATAACAAACTAAGAAACCGAACTAGCTACTAATAAAGTAAGCGCAGGAATTAGTTGCGCAATGAGAATTAATATCAGCTTAACTATGGAAATTAATAGAATGATCGCTATGTTTACACCTGCATGCACTACAACCTTGAATTAGCGAACTCTGAAGCTATTGTAATCTTGATATTCTCTACTTTAGGTTTTTTACTTTATTTAATCTTCAAAACACACAATTAAAATTATTTAACATAGCAACACAATCGCGTTTACAATTGTTTTATTTGTGTAATGTTATAAAAAGATACGGACACTTGAAATGTTGCAATCATTTAAAAAAACAAATGCAAAAATTTATAAAAATTAATAAAATATCTATAATATATACCTAATATGAGCCTTATACAATTATGATATATATATTTAATATGAACCTTGTAAAATTTGACGGAAAGTCTTGAAAAAATTTTCTATTAAAAATATTTTTATATTAATAATAGAATTTTCTTAATGTTGACGAAATTCCATAAAACTGTGATAAACGGCGTGGGCGTAGCGAGTGCATTGTTGTGTTTTCTGACACTGTCATGGATGATAATCTTCTTTGCATATTGCGTTGCATAGAAATCGAGTATCCAAGGTTTTAATATTAATGCCGCGATATTTGCAATAGTCTCAAACAATTCTAAAATTTACTGTTTGATTTAAATATTTCAACGGAAATTTTTAGTAGTTAAAATTGGTTTATTTAAAATATTGAATATATATGTATATATATATAAAGCACAATTATAATTAAAGAATTTTCTCCACGTAATTTTTAATGGCGATGTTTTATATTACATAAAATAACATTCATATCTCGAGATTGTACTCATTTAATTATATAAATATAGATTCACACAACTAGAGTTCATTATTGGTATTCCTTATTAAATTTTTGGAATACTTTTTCTTTGAAATATAATTTTTATTGTATACTATAGGAATATTCCGACCTTTTGTTGTTTTATGTTTTTTATTTATTAATTTTTTAAGCGTTATTATTATAGCGTATTGACATTTTACATTTATCATGAAATAATGTTGCGCATTTATAAGAGCAATCGTGCGATCATTACCGCGTCGCGGCTGCAATAGTGCGATAATTATTTGCGGTTTACTGAATCGTTCAACGTACTTGAGCGTAAAAACAAAATGATTCATAAAACGATCGATGCTCAATGTTGTTGCATTTTCATTATGTAAAATATAGATAAGCGACTTTACTTTAACATTTATTTATATTTGCAATTAAAGGTGCTCCATACTATTGATCGGATCTCTTAAGAGAAATCCGGCCATTCACCCATAATTATTTATCTCAACTATTTTGACACTGTAAGTTTTTAATATAAATAATAATTAGGATAAGACCGCATCTATGTATAAACAATTTAATATAAATAAATAAATAGCTCAATCTGAACATTGCAGCACGGACGGAGGAAATATCGCAAGAGTCTCGCAAAAACTCACCCAGCATCTTCAACACCCTCCTGGACGATCTTCCGGGATAATGTCTGCAGTTTCTCGTTGATTCACTTCTGCCCGGGATAGTCATGTTCGATTTCCTGAGCCTTAGGCCAATCAGCACGTAGAGAAACGTGATCAGGCACATCGGTATTACGAAAAACAGGAACGTAGATAACTCGAACGAGTGGCTGACGATGATCCTCTTGACCGTGCACATCACCATGTCGGGATGCACGTCGTGCCGAACTACGCCGAACTGTAGGGCCTGCGGTAGCGCGAACAGCAATGCCACCAGCCATATCACGAGAATCAGCTTGATCGCACGAGACAGATTCGACAGCGTTTGCGAGAGAAACGGATGGCAGATCGCCACGTATCTCTCAGCGGTGAAGGCGACGATAGTGAGGACCGACGCGTTCGTGGATGTCTCCGAGGCGAGGCCACGCAGCACGCAGAAACCCTCGCCGAATATGTAGGGGTACTTGCACCAAACCAAGTACATCTCCGCTGGCAGGCCTGACACTAGTAGCAACAGGTCGGACACGGCCAGACTAAAGAGATAATAGTTCGTTGCGGTGTGCATGGACTTGTTGCGCGCAATCACGATGCACGTGCTAACGTTGCCGACGATGCCCGCGAAGAAGATCGCCGCATAAATTATGGTCACCGGGATCACCACATATAGAGAGTCCCGATACAAACCGGACGTCACGTCCAAAGACTCCAGAACGTCCGTGTATGTATCATTGAAGTATTGTACCGAGGACGATGTCGGGATGTCATCGTAGCTGGCTTTTAAGTAAGTGCTGTTTGACAGGGTAGACATCACCGTAGGGATCATCGCGATCATAATCACTTGATGCGCGCGTATTTGGGAAGTCCTTTGCTCCTTGGCATTCTGGATCACATCCAACAATTGATTCTCTTTTGACAGTTTGTAGCAAACTTGGAACGTTTTTTCATTCTTGTCGACCGTCGATCAGTTTCGTACAATAAAGTTTTGGTCTGCTGCACACACCGTTAAGTTCTTTTTCTTCTGTTCAAATTTCGTTTCGTCGCAAATAAATTAGCTTCTCATATAGAAGATGAGAACGAAACTTGATTTCTTTTGATTTAATTTTGAAATTCAATTTCTAAAAGATTGCTGCTGAATTACGTATAAATCTTGTATGCTGAAGTTATAGGTCTTACTGTATTTCGATCTACTGTGGAAGTTCTCTTCGAGCGGGGCGATAACTCGTTATCACTTATTTTATTACCAAAACATATGCAAGCTTGATATCACGAACCTCGCAAAATGTCTCACAAAGTGAATCGAAGACAAAACAAATGTTACGATATAGTTTTTCATTAAATGCCAATTCGAGCCTATCTTTTTTTATTCTTGTGTCGATAGGGTGCTTTTTATTTAATTTCCTTATGTATGTAGACGATCAGGAGCACACATGGTGATCTCACTCGGGATAATCTTGCGCGGCTTTATCCGCGGTTTGTTTTTCCTCAGGCGTTTATTCACGCAAAGTGCGATACTGCCGCTACGGACGCCGGTCGAATCACGACTGCCGACGTCGCGACGCGCCGAAGAAGGCCGGCCGTCCGTCTATCCGGCAGGTTCAGCGCTGGCGCGCTGATATATCTCGGCACCTCGAGTTTGCCAGGATTCCTCATTTTTACGTATTCTTTTTCTTCGACGAATCATGAACGACAGTGATGGTAAACCCCTCGTCTTTTCTTACAGCCGAGTCTTCGATGTACCTGTGTCTCAAATAAGCACGTTCGATCTTTACGGTGACATTTACTCACAGCCGAAATGTGCGACCTTACGATTCCATCCCAACCTTCATAGACTAAATTATATTTATATATTTATTCAGTGGTTGAGAGAGAGAAAGAAGGAGAGAGAAGGAGAAGAGGATAATCTCCTTTCTGTCTATCAATATTGCCCTTAACTTATTTTTATCGCGCTATGCATTTATATCTCTATGTTTTGATTTTGAAAAGGGAAAGCATCAAATTCTCAGATGTATTCTACATTTTATATTTCAGTTCAAATAGAAAGATATTACTTTTGCATTTTATTATCACATATTTAGGGGTAAGTGTATTTTCACAAACTTTTATATTGCAGCAGTGTACTTCTTGGATGACGTAACTAATCGATTGTCCAGAAATAAACTGATAATTATCCGACAAAATGGTAGAATCAAAATGTCAGAATTCTGTAAAAATAGTAATCCTGCTTAAAAGAAAATTGTTGTCTTGCGTCAGTCGCCCACAAGTAATCCCTTTTCTTTGGAATCTTGTATTCTACAAACCAAACGCAATTAACGATATTATTATCTTAAGTCCCGATATAATTATAATAGCTGCTTTCCTTTTACACGAAACTCAGATAAATCTCACTTGTGACGTCACTCAGTTAAATGTACGTTCCTTTTGACGCCGCAATTGAGATTTAACTGAGTTTTTACCAACAATCTGCACTAGTTGGAGACCTTGTGCTTTAGTGAGTGAGTGAAATTCACATTAAAAGTAACGTTTTAAGGGCCGGTTATTCCAACTTCTTGGTAAGCTAACTAACAGTTAAATCATATGTCTCTCTTTGTTTCTCCTTCAAATTAGACAAAGATAAACATATGATTTAACTGTTAGTTAGCTTACCAAGAAATTGGAACAATTGGTCCTAAATGTGTCAACAAAATAATCATGTAAGTACGAAATGACAAAAAATAATTATAAATAAATTGATAAATATTGTAAATAATTTTCTTATTTTTTAATATTTTCTCATTTGCACTTTGTTCCTTTTACTCACTGAGAAATAACGTTATTATCTGAGTATAAAATACTCATATAACTGAGTGGCTCAGTCTCACTTTAATGTAAAAGGAAAGTATATTATATCTTCCACTCCAATTTGTAATTTTTTTTTATGTTTTCAAGCCGCGAATTCTCCTGACACTTTTCTTTTATTTTAGCGTACGCTTTTAGATATAAAATGTCTAATTTTAGAATAACGCAAAAAATCGCGTATATATTCGATATATTTGTTTCATTATTTGAGATAAACGCATTTTCATTTTTCTCTTAAACGACGAAATTTTACCAATAATTACCAAGTACCTACTTTCCTATATTATTCATATACATCGCGTCTTCCTTCATCTTGTGCTTCGAAAGGCCAGTTATCCGTATTTTTTGTTAATTTTCCAAAAATTTGGTTATCTTATTTAGTTGTTCCTTGGAATACACATGATTAATAATATCTACTAATGCTACAGTCGCACTGATATTTCTAGGTTTTACTTTATCAAAATTCGCTAATATATAATCAAGCGTACACTCAGAGAAAAAAGTCGTATCAACAACT
>NJRL01000424.1:159179-169536 GCA_003063815.1 Aphaenogaster rudis
ATTTTAAAATTGTATAATCAGACTCTTCTCTATTCATTCCGACCCAATTCCAAGTACGACTGTCTTTTTCCATTAAACCATTACAGAGTGTCCATTCCTTCATCCACACCCTGGTCGAGAAATAATTTTCCTTCAAATTTGTTATTAATTTAGCCCCAGCTTCTTTTCTGCATTTCAAGAATGTTGAAATATATATGCAAAGAAATAGAGCACAAAGTTATCTAAAGATATTGTCTTACGTAGTCAAAATTGATTTAATCATATTAGAAAGGAGTATAGAAACATGACAAGCAATTATCTAATAGTAATCACGAAACATTGGCGAAGCCATTCACAATCGCGTGTGTTTCCGTGCACGTGCCGTATACACCTTATTATATAAGTCAAAACTGCATAAACTCGCTTCGAATCAAACCGCGCAAAAAAATGAGATTAACGCGTAAAATCTTTGCTCTGTGTGTGAAATAAGATTGTTGACTTTTGTATCGGACTTAAAACATATTCTCTCAGACGCTTCGTTGATAAATGAAGTTAACTGAAATTTGCTCGTTGAACACGCATTTGTGTTCCTTGCTATTTATTTACCTCTTAAATTAATTTGCGAGCAATAAATTACTTAACTTTGTTATTATGCGTTGAAATGGATTATCATCCTTTGCATTCGTCCCGATAATAGTGTCGCGGGATTTAAAGTGATATGTATTCGAGAGCGATAACGTTATCGAACCACAGTGAAATGCGACGTCATTCGTTGACACACTCACAATTTGCAGCGACCTGGAAACGAAGGCCGTCATGGACATCGTAAGGCACGTAATACATGATTACCTTTGCTAATCAAATAGCATTTGAAACACCAGTCCCATGATCCTGTCAATTCGCTCCGCTTTACTGCGCTCCCTTTAGTTTTAATCCTTTTTAATAGTTTTAGTCCCGTAATCCTGCAAGCTGCCAATTACCTTCTGCTTCTCCTCATTTACCAGCGGTTCCTGTTTTGAAGTATTGACTATTCACTACGACTTTAACGTTCATGAAGACGTACCGAAACTATCATTCATGTCGGTGCTTTTGAGTGTGGTTTGTCGAGTGCAAAGTCAATCGCGAATAATAATGTATTGTATGAATTAAGATTGGGAAGTAACGCGTTACTTGTAACGTCGTTACCGTGACAGTTACTTTTTTGATAACGAACTAATAACGACGTTATATTTTGTTATTTAACAATTAGTAATGGTGACGCGGTTACATTTTTTTGGCGGTAACAAATGTAATCATTACTTTTATCGCTACTTTGCACGTATAATGTATATATGTATAGAACGGACACAAAAGAGTTTTAAAAAAGGAGAGTGTTATGTTTAACTATATTGCGATTAATTATAACCATTCATAGATTTTGTGTTGATCTGGTCAATTAGCGACGTAGGCAATCGGATGTCATTCTAAAAAATGGTCATCAAAATTTGATGAAAATTGTAACGACTCATTACTTTTTGAATAACAATAACGGTAAAAAGTTACTTTTTCTAATAGGTAACGAGTAACGATAAGGAGTTACTTTTTTCAATGAGTAACGAGCAACGCTAACGAATTACTTTTGAAATGTAACTTTCCTACTTCTAATATGAATTGACGATTCTTGGGCTTTAAACTGTGCGCCAATTGATTATTTGGATAAACTGTAAAGCTGACATCTTGTTTAATTAATTTATTTTAGCGTAGTTGACCGTCCCTTGTTCCCTGTCCCTTGTTCCCTTTGTTGTATCGCGCAACCCGAGAGTGACATAGGTTCATTCATTATTAAGACATACACTTTGTTACATTACAAATGGACAGTGTTAAATGTCGCGACGTTAACTATATGTAAATTAAACTGGGTAAAGAGACACAAATTAATTGAATTTCGAAAGACCGCATATAAATCTGCATACATTAAATGGAATTAAAGTAAGAAATTATTCGTCTTTCAAACGTCTTTCGCTTTCGTAACAGTTTAAGTTAAAATCATAGACAAACAAAATCATGTCTCTCTCTCTCGAGTCCGTAAAGGAAAGTTTTCTCCAATGATAAATTTAATTATACAAATGCATTGCATTCTGCGAAACATAAATGCAATGAATGTTAAATGTATTTGTTATTACGTACGCAAGTTGTAGTAAAACAATCATAATTATTAAAAGTAATTATTTAAACAAGAGATGGGATATTCTTCGCCAATAAATATTAAACCACAGAAGAGATTTGTTTCGACTCAACTGGCCAATATTTAATTTAAATTAATATATCGCGAATCGCGAGATTTTTCCGTGGGTTTTGGTCTTTTCTAAAGAGAGTGAAATTAATTTTACTGTAAAGAATTTGTTGCGAAAAATTTTACCTCAGCCAGGATTCGAACCTGGACCTCCCTACAATACGTACGGGCCAGTTCGACCACCGAGGCATGTGGTAATATTTCTCGCAACATTCGATGATGTTAGAGCACCAATAGTTAAGTCAATGGTGATAAATAAACAAGAGATGGGATATTCTTTGCCAGTAAATATTAAACCACAAACAAATTTTTTACATTAAAATTAATTTCATTCTCTTTAGAAAGGACCAAAACCCATAGTTGAAAAATGTCGCGATTTGCGATATATTAATTTAAATTAAATATTGGCCAGTTGAGTCGAAACAAATCTCTTCTGTGGTAATTATTTAAGTTGTGTTTTTAAGTAATGTTTTATTCTTCTGCACGATTATAAAGATATTGTATTAAAAATGTACTCTGTATAAAAAAGATGTATTAAAAGATATCGCGACAATATCTTTTTCATTTGCATACAAATCGACATGAAAGAATATTATGTTTGGAATATAGTACAAAAAGATGAATTTGTAGAACGCATCAACTCATGCAATACAGGATTATTTCGACGATATCGCATTTCACGCCTCCATTTGCATGCAGGATTATGATACTGGAGATTGCAAGAAAATATCATTATTATTTCAGTGCTTCGATAACGCGAAACGCTTTGCTATCTTTGCAGTAAGAATTCGCATGTAAATTACTGTACATTTCTATAAATTGCTGTAAATTTCTGTACGCAAAGAGTAACAATAAATAATTAAACACATAACATTTGTAAATAAAAAATTATCAAAATTGTCAATGTTAAAAGTTACACGGCATCATTAGCAAGTACATATCACGATACATAATCGATTGATATGATATCAGTATCGTCCGATAAACTATAACTTTCTCGATATTACATGTAAACGTGGCAATCGTAATTAGATACAGCAATAAACCGCGAATATGCTATATGCAACACCCAATTAATGCAGATTGGATTTAATTGTAGAAACTCCGTTATGCAATCAAAATATCACAATAAAATACGTATTTCTACTTTTTGAAGTTAGAAACATTGTTAGTTAAAAGAGACATTATTCTATTTTTTCGCCTTTGCTTTAAAGATATAAATATCTTAGGAAAGCATCTCTCCGCGCTATCGATTACGAGATATCGCCTATGACAAAGAGAATATATGAAACGTGTGCTGATATGTGATACGAATATAATATGTCTCAAAAGCAATGAATACTTGCCGATACGATATTTTCTCAGATTAATACGAAAAATGAATACCTCCCGATACGATATTTTCCCAGATTAATACGAAAAATTAGCAGTAATACAATTGTAACAGAATAATATAACAACTGTGCCATGCATACAATCGCATGGTTGCTTTTAAGAAAAAATATGTAATTTGCAACATGCATCTACATACTTTTTCTTAAAAGCAACTATGTCTTTTTTTCATACCAATTGATTCGTCTCATTATTCTGTGCATAAAAGTATTAAGGTAACATTACCGAAAACTTAATGTTTTACAAGATATTTTGTATTTTATGTCAAAATACTAGAACCTCCAAGCCTTATAATTCCAAAAGTTCTTAATGAAAAAATACTTAATTAAAGTGTTTTGGAAAGCTCTCGAGGTAAGCTCGTAACAAGAATATGCAATAAAAAATTGGGGTTTCCATTTAAAAATTTCAAGGTGACCTTGCTTTTTTATGGAAAAAAAAATGTTTCGTCAATTTTTATTATTGCAATTTGGTGCCGGTTAGAAACTGATAAATGTTTGTTTATGGCTTTTTTTGTCAGATTATTGTAAGTGCCTTAAAAATCGTGGCGACCGTTACGAGGACCACCCTGTATAATTTTATTACAAAATTTATAATAAATTCATAAAATGACTTTAAAACAATAAAATTTATGAACATAATACATTCTCTATAAAAATAATTTTATTAATGGCTCGAACATTTTTACTTCTACAAGAGCGAGAGCGAGAAAGAAGAGAGAATGAATGAATGAACTTTATTAGCTTTCTCAGCTATTAGTAAATACATAATTACAATATCTCACACTTACAATATATTCTTTTAGCATTCGTTTGAATTGTTCCACTCTCTCACATTGCTTTATCACGGCTGTGAGAGAGAGAGGGGTGGGAGGGGGGAGAGGGAGAAGGAGGGAGAGGGAGAGAGAGAGAGAGAGAGAGATGTAAACTTGAAAATCTCAAGTAGTTTTTAATGCAATTTTCAAATATAAATTGCATTTAAAGTTTTTCTAAATGTTTTAAACTTTTTCAATCTTGTGAGTGTACTTTTCAAGTTTTCTATGCTATAAAAATGCTTGTACAGCAAAATAAGATTTAATCCATGAAAATTAGTCGTGATATAACGTACATCAATTTATTTATCACTAATCAATCAATATTTTTTACAATAACAATATTATTTACAATAAACTTTTGGGCCAAATTCAAAAATAATGTCAATAATGGAAATAATGTTTTGTCTTAATTGTGTACATAAATTATGATATTGTAAACTGTAAGAATCTTAATATCGGACATTATTAAACACGAGGTAATGTCTATTTGGAAAAAGATAAAACACGATTTATTTTATGTACAAGCTTGTGTGTAAAAATGCGCGTTATCTTTCAAACAGAAAAAGTCATTCCATATCCATAATCACACACCGCTCGTTCATTTGCAATTGTTTAATTGAATGGGATATCTATTTACATGTACATCGATTTTACGACAGAATCAATTTAACTGTAAAGTAAGCGTAATAATTTCCTTGTCGACTAAGAAAGCACGTGAGGAAGGACTACAGAGGCACCAAGTAATCATCCATAGTAACGTTGGCGGATACTCGGTGCAGGAACTTTCATCTATAATCATAATAACAAATACAATTAGATTTATATATAGTATGCAATTATTTGATATAATTATCGATATAACAAGAGAGATTTGAAACATTTTACTCGGCGTACTAAAAATACAGAATTGTATACTGATATGCTTTATATTTTGTTCTTTAACACGTGTATATACATATGTAATAGTAAATAAATGTATTTGTGGCATGTTACCTGAAAATGATTGGTGACACCGTAGTAAGGATACACGCCACCAAGGACATAGCGATAATAACCATTATGTCTGATGCGATATTCGCCCGGTTTAACGTCCTGCGGGATTTCCCACGTAATGGTCACCTGACTCGACCCCAGTATTATGGAAGTTCGCCTCCATTGAAATCTAAAAGCGCACATATATCCCATTGCGATTTATTACGCTATAAAAGGTAAAAATAAGATGTAGCTAAAAAAAAAAGTATTGCGTTTTGTATTCCAAATTGCATCACTTATACTACGTTTACGCGAGGCGTTACTTATGTAGTAACTTACTCAAATTATCGTAACTTACGATAATTCACTCCGCGTAAACGGGTTCAAATCGTTTACGCGGAGTGAATTATCGATAATTTGAGTAAGTTACTACAGAAGTAACACTCGCGTAAACGTAGTATTATACAATTATCACTGTATATTATGTATACAGTCGTTGTGCCTAAATAGGGACATGCATCCTAATTCGGGACAATTCTGTTCTAACGCGTAAAATTTTACGCGTAATGCAGAAATCATGCAGAATTAATTTACATCAAACGGTCGCAAAATTTTACGCGTTAGACCAGAATTGTCCCGAATTAGGATGCCTGTCCCTATTTAGGCACAACAATTTCTATCAAAATAGTAGCGCGAACGCGATTTGATACACGTACTTCGTCTCCCAATCAGCATCCGTGGCTACTGGTATCCAAACTTCATCATTCCCTAATCGCTCTACGGTTAAGAATGTGCTGTCGGTCATTAAATTGTTACGAGGATGACCGGAGACCTGCAACAGAAATAACGGCGCCAGTCATATAGTTGTGCAAATCTTTTTTCTTCGTCCATTATTACGCTTCAATTGTAATCGAATGCGCATAGCACCATCTACTCGAAGATAAACAAGAATCTCACTGTTTCCATCTCAAAATACGCGCTCTATTTCGAACGGAATCGCAAAACGACGTGTTTTACATACCGCAGCTAATAGCAGAAGTAGCGTTCGCGAGAGAGAAGCGACTACTTTTTCCAAGCGATCAATACGAGCCAGGCATGGTGAAGTTCTAAACTGGCGTCGCGCAAGTTAAGGACTGCAAATCATTTGTACCTGTGCTTTCACGATGCATCTCGCGCCTCCGTCGCCGGAAATTATAGCCAGAAGGTAATTTACGATTACTTAATCCGTTCGCACCGCGTCACCGAAGGCAACCTATTTTCCGAGCGTTACGCGAGCGCGCGGGAAAACGTCGCGTTGCTTTTTATTGCGTGACTCAATCGCGATAAAAACGCGGATCTGCCACGATTAACGACGGACGACGATTTCCGCCCATAAAAGATTGACGCGGCGATCGTTCTCGCCTTCATTCACGGATCAACGGAAATGCAGAAAATGTGTTAGAAAAATTTCTTGAAAAAAAACCGCACATCAAAATAAGGTAGATTTCGCATAGTTCGTTACAATAGTAAATATTTATATATACAGAGGATCCCATTTTAACTTGGACACCAAAATATCTCGTAAACAATGGATTTTAGAAAAAAATGTTTCAGACAAAAGTTGTAGGGTTTAAAAAGACGCATTTATATCCATTTCTACCAATGTAGATTAACTTTAATCTCGGTCTAACTTACTCTTTATCTTTTTTTAATTTTTAGAATTAGAAGAAGCTAAAGAGTAAATTAAACCGAGATTAAAGTTAATCTATATTGGTAGAAATGGACATTATAATGGCAGTATTAGTTTGACCATAAATGGTGTTGCCAAAGTCAGGTTAAGGGCAACTTTATTTTTTTTAATGGAATCATGATTTTTTTAAAATAATATAATTCTTCCAGTTATTTGGCATATAAAAATAATAAGGTAAAGTTATCAAAAAATCAATAGTTTACGAGATATATTATATTTTATTCTGGCATATTATGACATGAAAAAAATTTATCGAAAAAAATTTATCCTATCATTTCGAGCCGTATTTTATTTACCTTTATATATACTGGGTGGGCTGAAATACCGTAAAATAGGTGATTTTACAATTCAAAATAAAATACGACTCGAAATGATAGGATAAATTTTTTTACGGCTCAAAATAAAATTCGGCTCAAAATGATAAGATAATTTTTTTTCAAATAAGATCCCCTTTTCGAGAAAAAGGATTTTGAAAATTAGTTGAGTACGCGTGCACTTGACTAATATTTGATGTAACGGTTTTCGCTACAGACGTTCTCTGTAGGATTTTTTTATTATCAAGACTAACTAATTCAATCAGTTGACTCTTGAGATAGACCAGTGAACTTGTGTGAGACGAAAAATAATTTTATTTCTTACGCATTAATTTTTTATTGAGTTGAGATATTATTGATAGTAATGGTCGTTTTGTCGTATATAAAGTTGTATTCTATAAATTAAATTCGAATGGATTGCTTCTAACGTATTCCGTTCTTTAATTCTTTAAATATTAATCAAGTGCACGTGTACTCGATTAACCTTTAAAATCCTTTTTCTAAAAAATAAGGCATTTGAAAAAAATTTATTCTATCATTTCGATTTATTTTGTGGCGTTGAATCATTCCTATCCCGCTTGTACATACCACGTATTTGGGCCTCTATTCTGTATATAGATATATAAATATATTATGTACACATTATGTACACATATTTATGTACACATCTATATATGCGCAAAATTAATTAATTTAGTACAAATATGTTTAATATTTGTAATGACTAATATTCATCTTCAATATATAATCAATAATTTAATTATTAATCCATGCCTTTTATAATAATTACTATGTCATTATTTATTATATCAGAAATTAACCGAGTAATTACATTTGGCGTTATAAACAATTATGGGTTAATTTATGGCGAATGGAAATCATTTAACATGTATCTATTTATGTTATCCATTCTCTCTCTCATGTGGTTATTAGAGTCCTAGATTATAAGAGAAGCGCGACCGGCTTATGTCAATATCGCAATAAACTCTGGAAAGTATTAAAAATGGCGTCGTTTGCAGACGGACCATGGATACCGCCCTCACGAAGTAATGGAAAATTATGCTTGAAGGAATTGTATCAGTTCTTTAGAGGAAGTATTATCGTTATATGCAAATAAAATGTTCAAACTTACGCATAACACAGCTGTCCGTATAGAATATTAACAACAATGTCTCCCATTGGTATTATAAATGGCTGCCGAGTCATTAGCTGCCCAGGACTCGTATAACACCGGTCGCGCTTCTCTTATAATATAGGACTCTAGTGGTTATATAAGCCGTTATAACCTTCAAATAAGGGAAGAAAAGAGGAAAGAAAAGAAGACGAATAAGCGGACAAGAAATAGCCGTGTAAGACATTCTTTTGTTCGAATTTTCGCCGTGATGTCTCATGTCATGCTCGTAATATCGTGTCAACAACAATTTCGTTTCCACGAAAAATTCCATTACAGGATTATTTATCGGAATCACGATAAACACTCTCCGTGTTCTCTTTCTTTAGTAGAGGAGAGTAATTTAACAACATGTAATGCGTTGTTACATTTAATTTATCTGACAAAACATTTTAACTACATAATAGACGAAGATACACGACACGGAATTTATTTTGAAAATCGATTGTGTATTGTGACTAGTTTGCACGGTTTAGTTTATATTGCTGCGAATTCGCAAAGTTTCCTGTTGTCGCAGCGGGCGGCCTTGGCTAACGGCGTTAGTCCATCCGATTCGCAATGTGTTATGCTGTATTAAAGGTTCATTATTGCGCTGTTTACAGACACTCGATGTGCACGGGTCGCTTAGTAATCGGTCCATTTCGTACCGTACCCACCGTTCAATGGCTCGCGAAGCGAACGGCACCGTTATACGCAAAATGGAATTGCATGTGTTTTGCGCAAGCTTTTCCCTCTCTCTCCTCTATCGACCCCTTCTCCTCGACCTATCCGAATTCAATTACGTCGCATTTCGCGTAATATCTCTGTGTGACGCTGATACGGATTTCATTCAGTTTGCGGCGATTGCCCTATTATTTGAAAGCGGATGACAATTTTAACCGGATGAGGAAAATCCTTAAAAAGCTTTCTCGGAATGACAGTTTGGCGGATCAAAAAATCGATTCTTTTTTACAGTTTTTCTATCTTTATACTCTTATAAGTCTGCAAAGCGATTTGACGAAATTCGAACAGTTTGTCGATGTTTTCACGTTTTGAAGAACGCGGCGTGTAGGATGAGCGAGCGGAAACTTAAATGTTTTTCTCAAAATAATGTTTTGTCCCAGGCTTTTCTCCGAAACTATTGAATCGATAGACTTCTACCTTGAGGCAAAATGTTCACAACATCTGTGACCTATGGTGTGAACTGGGATTTTTTCGATATCTTGAAAAGTTTTTTTTACAGCTCGCAAAAGTCGAAAAAATTGTACAAAATTTCATTCTTCATTTTTAATTGGCCGGCATTTTGTTCAACGTTGTGATAAGTGATTTATTCTAGTTCACACCATAACCACATTTGTGTAGATTAAAATGAACCTTGGTGTCAAATCAGCACGAGGAACGCAATCCCGGAGATAGGGTAAAGAGGATTTTTATAACATGCTGTATTTAACACTAAAACTACAAATAACCATTTTTAAACTTTTGATTAAAAATTCTGCATTCAATGTTATCGCTTTTCTTCAATAGACTTCACGACTTTTCCTTAATATACATATATTGCTTCCTCATAGAGGAACCTTTTTTCGTGAAAAAAAATTTTTTTAAATTTTCAATGCCAATGTGTTTAGAATGGTCTAAAACGTCGAAAATTTACATTTTTACGAAATGTCCGTGCGTGTGTGCGTGTGTGCGTGCGTGCGTGCGTGCGTGTGTGCGTGCGTGCGTGCGTGCGTGCGTG